>MU004462.1:0-72939 GCA_010405375.1 Lophiostoma macrostomum CBS 122681
TCTTTAATAGTCTTTTACCTAGTTAAATACTATTTTTAGCTTATTAGTATATATTATAAACTATATAGGCTAGTTCTTACTAATAGATTATCTACTATTTATAGCTATTAGTTTATCTACTATATCTTCTACTTTATATAGCTAGAGTATAAAGCTTTTTAAATTAAAGTTAAAATATATTAGATAATTATTTACTTTTTAATAAAGGTAAGCTTATAGTAATTTAGATAGGTATTATATCTAAAGAAGATTCTATTATATCTATTAATTAAGATTATATATAGAATATTAAATATAGCTATAGTATATTATAGGCTTTTAAATTTATAATTTTAGTAGGCCTAAAAAGTAGGCTTAATTCTACTTTCTTATTTAAGAATAAAAGTAATATATTATTAAAATATCTTATAATAATAGAGTAGTTAGTATTACTAAGAAAAACTAACTAACTTAGTAGTTTAACTAGCTTAGTAGTAAAATATATTAGTACTAATAAGAATATATATAGTATAGTAATAGAGTATAGTATAATAATAGAAGAAGATAAGTATAGATACTATCTATTTTTTTTCTATAAATTATATTAAGATATTAAAATAGTTTACTAAGTATTACCTAGTTATAAGTAGATTATAAAGTTATATTACTAAAAACTAACTTAGTATATATACTAAACCTTACTTTAGTAAAATATTATATAATACTTTAAATACTTACCTATTTTTTTATTATTTCTATCTTTTTCCTATACTTATAGGTAGAAGTAACTACTTTTCTATATTACTATTTTTTAGTACTTACCCTTTCTATATATAAAAATAAAAAATAATAATAATAATTACTCTATTATACTAGTATTATTAAATAAACTTTATAAAATAACTATAGTATTAAAATTAGTATAGCTAATAATATTTTATAACTTATAGAAATATTACTAGATTATTATAGCAATATATTTTATACCTTAAAGTTGGTATATATAATTAGAAACTCGCCTTAGATAGTAGTGCGGCTCGGCTGGCAGAGATCTACTCTAGCCCAGGAACGGTACCGCATTACGCACCTTTCGTTAGATAACGTTACTTGCTCACAACCGCTCCCGCCGAAGACCTCAGTGTTTCCGAACTAAGATCATCAAGATCGACTCACCGCTGCCTCGCATCTTTCAACTGCACTGCCCTCGATGGATTGCCACTCGTTTCAAGAAAGTTGATCTGCAATGACGAATGCAGCCAAGCCCTACCCCAGAAGGTCGTGCAGGGACCCTTTTAACCTCGACCAGAACTCTTGATGATCAGCTTTCTGGGATTGCCAGAGGTCATCTGCACCACGTTTTCCTCGTCGATCATCCGAATGGTATGGCAACACGGAATGTCTGAGCGTCCGAGTTTCTCCAGGATGCTTTGTCGACACCAAGTGTATACTTCCTTCAGCGGCCGTCACAAATTGACCAGAGTATCTCGAGCGTTGATGAGCATGTCTAGAACATAAAAATTCTCGCAAAAGACAAAGCTATGGGTTCACTGAAACTCCGACGTAGAAAGAGGTGGCGTATGATGATGCGACTGCCTCTTTAGCAGTTCTTGGACGCATGCATTACTCGGTGATCATCCTCTTCGCCGTTTCCATCATCACCAACACGCAACTACTGCTCTTCCCAGCAATGCTTTTGTCAATGATGTTACAACCATCAATGCGAACGACACCCCTCCGTCACCTATTCGTTCGGATTGCTCAACTTTGTGTGCATGCGATCCAAGGAGTGGTACCAAGTTTAACCGGTTCATACCCCAATCGGATATTTTCGCCATTTCCACACCCTAGGCTTCCCCACACTGATGCGACCGCGATTCTGGTCATCTTCAAGGTTTCAGCCCAATTGAGCGAATTTGGGCCAGGCGGTTCCCCAACCGTGGTCAATTCAATCAAGGGGTGCATGTAATTCTGCACGACCCTGCATAATGGCAACCGTTACCAAATGTCGCCACTACGCGGCCGAGTGTGCCTCGAGATTTTCTGCATAGAATCATCTTAAATGCAGAGCGCAGTAAACGGTCGTGCGTTGGTATCGTACTCGTTCCAATGCTCCGTCTCTTCTGGAATGGCTGAGTAAGAAAGCAATCTTCAAAATTTAGCGTCAGAACACAGATTGATATACAGACCATATCCGATTCACCTGGGATAGTCTGAATGCGCGCCCCGTTTGAGGCTACACGCCTTCCGGCTCATCAACTTAATCCCTCGAGTAGATGTTTAGAATCCCTGAAAGGACGCATAGGAGGACCGTGGGTGGGAATCCTCTATCCTTCTTTGCTATCTCGAACCTGTACACAATCGAGGAATGCAGTCGAAACTCGAAAGCCACCATGTCCGTAAGTGAGATCGGGGTCAATCATATCAGAACGTGATAGCCAAAATACTAACGTTTAAAGCAGTTGGAACAGATCGAGGAGGAGTTATCATCCGCCCATTCCGGAATCACTGCGCTACCGAGACTAGAAAGCATTTACAACCCGAAGCGTGCTCGCACTCGAATTGGCAGCGGAGAGCCGGTATTCGAAGAGGACCTCTTCGAAAAGGACGTAGGAGTTCAAAGGGGAGGTGACAGGTCAGGCGCTAAATCCCCGGTGGAAATGAACGAGGACGCGCGCCATCACAGGATGTTGGTATGGCTGATAGCTGTGTTCATTGCCGTACTCGTTTTGGCAATAGTGCTAGGCGCGGTTCTTGGTACTTTCGTCAGCTCTAAGCACAAGTCTTCACCACAGCCTTCCATTACCGAAATACCTGCTAGTACGACACCAACACCAACACCTACCGGCGGTGTCCCACCCTCGGAACCTACGGCGATGCCACTACACATTCAGTCTCTTACAGTCACCGGTTGGAGTTACCCAGACTCCTCAGAGCACTATAGTGTGACATTATTCTCTCAGGGCACCGATGGCTACTTGAGCCGCCATTCATTTGATTCCACTACAGGGAACTGGACCAGAGTCTCTGACTTTGTTGCGGCAAAATCTGGGACTCCTCTGACAGCGAGCTCGTTGAATGCAGAGTACTACGCAGGTCAGCCGGTATGTCAAGTTCGATCCCCGACTCTACCTGCCTGACTGCTCTACAGAACTACAGTTTCGGTAACACCCATTACCAATCACAAGTCGTGTATTTGAACAACGACAGTGAGTGGGTTTCTGTAGATTTCATTTTATCTACTCACAACATGTAGATGATATCAACGAATGGATATTTCCAGATAGTGGTCCTGAGCTTGGGCAGCCAGGTTCCTTGACACAGCAGATGTACATTGCGCATCCAGAGACTCAACTTGCATTTTACTGGCCATCACTCATATACCAAGGAATGTCAGGCGAGGTTCGGGAAGCGCAGTTTCAATGCTACCAAGAGGGCGAGTGTTGGAATGAGCACGTCTTGCATACTAGTGAAGCAGCCAATGGCACGAAACTAGTGACTGTGCCGAGAGGCAACAATTTGACATCGATGAGCTTGTTCTACCGGGAAGATGGCGGACGATTTGTGGATCATAAGGAAGATGATGGAAATTCCCAGATCTATGCCAATGGTAAGCCACAGGCGCCTGCTGCTCCTACACCACCACTGTACTTACAGAACTTAGAAGCCTTTTCGAGCCTTATTCCAACAGATTCAGCAGTGACTGCGTTCTCATCTAGGCGTCCTGGGGACGCTCAGGCTCTGAATACATATCTGCTCTGGCAGAACGAGAGCGGCACGGTTCAGATGTCATGGTCCGACAACGAGAACGGGTGGAGAGCTCCAGTCACGGACCAAGCTTTCAACGGTGCCGAAAAGAACACTGCCATCGCATGCTTGACTGGCCTCACTTTCTCTGGATTTCCCCTAGCGCAAGGAACTGAACTCTCTCGGTGTTATTTTCAGGCTGGCGCCGCTGTCCGAGAAGTGAGCTTCGACGGAAATGCATGGCGCGTCGTCGGAAACGTCCCAACCTTTGGCTTCTGACACACTTTCTTCCTTCACTTTCGTTACCGCTGTATTGGGGTGTTATATCTTGTAATAGTAGCACGCGACGACGACACCTGTACAATACGCCCAAAATAGCCAGTTGGAAGCGCCGAAGCGAGATGGCTGTCGATCTACCCCAGGTTCTACTGGGCAAGTGGAGCGGGCAACGTCATCCAGACTGTCAAGCTCCTCGCGTGTGCGTTCCGACGCCCTGGTGTTCGGTCCTTCTTCGTATGCGCTAGCAGCCCACGCTGTCAAAGGTTGAGGAGCTTGAAAATCCCTCCACCTCTTGTTCAACACCACCCCTTACTCTCACAGCTGGCGTCCAAGGCGACGGTCGCTGGTTCTTTTGAAGGGCTGGGTGGTGGGAGGAGGCGCCCCAAAGTCTCCTAATACCAGCAATCATTTTTTAGACAAGCGATGGTGTGAAGACCGACATCGGACGAACCCGGGTTGATTTCGGACTATGGCAACCGCAAGTCCAACATCGTCGACGCTTCCTGAACAGACCGCGCCTGCGCAAGGTTCACTTGATTCGGCGGGTGCTGGTATTACTGGAGGTACAAAAGAGTATACTTCTTTTTGTTTTGGAGCTAATGTACCAATCGCAGGTTATACCGGCGACTCCCTTAGCCTCAAAGTCATCATCGCATTCTTGATTGGCCTCGCTCTTTACAATGCCGTTGAACTCATGATCCTGGTGTTCATCACCTTCAATAGATATAAAGGCCTTTACTTCTGGAGCCTGATAGTCGCTGGGTTCGGCGTGATACCGTATGCGCTCGGATTCCTTATCAAGTTTTTCCAGCTGCTGGACCCAAATCAGAATGAGGGATATCTAGCTGTTGTTTTCCTCACGATAGGATGGTACATGATGATTACTGGTACGGGGCCACGCTTCACTGTGCTACATTTTCCACTTTTTAATTCTGCTGACATCACTACAGGCCAATCCGTTGTCCTCTGGTCGCGCCTCCACCTCGTTACGACGTCTCGCCGCATTTTGAGCGGCACGAAATATATGATCATTTTCAACGCCGTAACCCTACACACCGTCACTACAGTTCTTACATTCGGCTCCAATTCGAACTCGCTGACTCCTACAACGCTCAACCACTTTGTCCGTGGCTACAACATTATGGAAAAAATACAAATGGTCGGCTTCTTCGTTCAAGAACTCATTCTCTCGCTTATATACATCAAAGAAACAGTTCGGCTGCTCCGTCTGTCCGAGGCCGTCATCAAAGGCGAAGTGGAAGCGGGAAGCGTGGTCGATGAGAGCAATCTCAGCAGCCGCAGTGTTCGCAAGACTATGAACCAGCTAATTATCATCAACGCGATCATAATTGCCATGGACATTGCGCTACTGGCTGTCGAGTTTGCGAATTTGTATCTCATTGAGACGACATTGAAGGGCGTTGTTTACAGCATCAAACTCAAGCTCGAATTTGCAGTGCTGAGCAAACTGGTCCAGCTTGTACGCACGCATTCAGATTCTGGACATGGTGAGAGTGGTAGTGGGGATAGCGCGAAGAGGAGGGGCACCGCGACAGGATCGATGCTGGAGAAGTCTAATAGCGGAACCAGTGTGCCGCGACTGGGGAGCTACGGACATACAGGGAACTTGAATGCAAGAATGGAATGGCCAGATTTTGTCGATCCGGATAGAGTTGAGGGGGATGTCACGCGTGCGGAGCCGGTCCGGCCAGGGGTCAATGGGGGTGATGCTAGGGGCAATGATGGATGGGAGGGGAGAAAAGATAATGTGAATGAGAGGGAGCGGTGGAAGAGAAGGGCTCGCGCGCATAGGAATAGTTGGATTGACCAGGAGATGGTGAGTTGGCCGATTTCGACTTCGACCGCGAATGGCCAGGATACAGCTAACGTAGTACAGGACAAGCACAACATCGGCTGAGATCCCGGGTTCCCGAGAACATCCGCAATCCTCCTGAATAGGAATTTCGATGTGCCAAGACTAAGGACTCAACCCGTTCAAGAGCAGCAGTCCCCGGGTCGCGGACATGCGAGCAAGAGCAAGAAAGAGCGCATTTGCCAAGGTTGTCATCCTTCCTAGAGCCGCTGGCAACATCGGTTTACCTTCCTACACCAAGTTGGTCTAGGAGGCATCTCCGTGACTGCTGGTTGGCCAGCCACAAGTTCCTGCATCGGGTCCGGAAATATTGGAAGATCATTACTCATACACAACCTCTACCAGCCAAGACCCCTTGCGGGCAGATATGCGATGAGCGAAATAAAGTTGTGGTAACAGCGGTGTCTTCAAGACCGTCTGCAGCTTAGTCTTGGCAGTCCACGATTAAAACGTTGCGCCCGAGCGCTATGCCGATGCCTTTTCTCCAGAAAAGTTTATCAGGGCTTGCCGACTCCTTGAGTAGAATGAGGCGGCGTGAAGTACTAAAACTTGGATTTAGTCTATATGGGTAATGCCAGTTCATGCATCATCCCTAAGCCTGTGGCCCTCTCTGAGTGCTCTTCGACGCCCGCGAAACTTCAGTCTCACAAAGCCAGACGGGTTGATGACCCCTCTTAATCGTTTAGACAGATACAGCTTTTCACAGTTAGTGAAGCCGTCGTCGTCGTGTTGTCGTATTACATGGCTGTTGAGGCGCAGGAAGGCCACATACCTTCCCTCCACACACCAAGCCCTAAATTATACTTTTCTTGAACAAGACGATGACGATTCCTAATCGCTTGTCTATGCTTCTTTCTAGCTGGTCTTACCAGTTTGCATCCAGATCGCGACCAATCGGGATCAGGCGTGCAGGGGCAGTTCGTGTAGTCGCGAGTCCATTCATCCTAGGGAGAGAAGAGTTGGGTTAGTTGCCTTGGGGAAACGTGTAGTTGGTAGTTGAGAGTTATTAGAAATATGCATACACCTTTACACCTTCCTTCTTCGTTGGCACCACCACACATATAGCAGTAGAACATGTTGTCGGCTAAGATTGGACAACCGTTCACGTCGTGCGTGTAGACGTCTTCCTCATCAGAATTGTGCGGGTCCAGATCTTCTTTTGAGGGTTTTTCCTCTAATCCCTCTCGCTGAGACTGTGCCTGCGGTTCGCCGCTACCCGAGGCGGTTTGCTTGGTGTATGTAGAAACACCATGCTCCCGAGAATCTAGAGGAGGAGCCAACTCAGCGTGATGAGTCTTCGTCGGGTTTAATGCCTTTGTTGGATGGCAAAAGCGCGAATGTGGAAGTGCTGTCTTTGCAAGGGATTGAGCGACGACAAGCACGAGAGTAAGTATTGTAGTAGAACACCGCATCGTAAGCTCTCGCGCTCGGAGGTCAAGAATATGAGCAGAAGAGTCGATGGTTATGCGATGGTATGGGAGAGAAAAGGTGTCTCTTTGACTCATCTCGCAGTAGAGTATGCATCATGCGCCAAGGAGGCGTAGAGAAGCTGGAGCCCGTCGCTACGATATCAGGGGTCTACGTCACTGGCACACTTTCAGATTATACTTCCAGCTGCATCCTTTGAACGGACCCTTCTGATTGACAAAGTTCTTGAATATCGTTGATCACATACTTTCTTTACCAATTATGTCACTATCTATTTTCCTCATGGTTCAGGCAATTCCTACCTTCGTACTTCCACATCTTTACTTGGGCCTTTCGTGCCAGTCTCATGCATTTGCTACATTGGATAGCAACAACGTGTTGTCTTCGTCATTTAAGAATGACACGTTGTACCCGACCGATGAGGGAATCGTAATCGCATCTCAGTCTCAGCCTCAACCTCAACCTCAATCTCAACCTCAATCTCAACCTCAATCTCAACCTCAACCTCGTCGAGACAGTGTAGTATCAGATGAGAATAGACCGCGCAATGAGGATGGTTACACAGTAGATGAGCACGGCTGCCCCATCTTGGCTGAAAATTCATTCCATTGCCACGAATGTGGCGGCGCAGATGCAGACGGGAATTGTAAGGGCGTAAGTTCTACTTTATCTTCCTTCGCCACTCTCTGCAAAATACAGCAACACTATGTTAAGATAATGTCTGATTAACAGCATTATAGGACGAGTGGTCCCCCGAGTACATAGGCTGCCTGTGTAGACCTGATCCTGACTGGTCTGAGTGTAGTCTGGTGAGACCGGGTAGGAAGGAGCGGGGACGGGAGAGGGCACAGCAGATTCGTCGTCGTCTGGAGAAGTCTGAGGGTCGGAAAGTGTCAAGAGCGGATATGGATGGTGAAGGGTTGGGTTTGCGAGTGACGAAAGCTAGAGTGGCACGTGTGTCCGCTTTCGCGATGGCACATTCTACCACATAGGTGTCGATTGATTTTACAGTCGTTAAGGTAACGAGATAGATATCGATTCGCGACTGTACGTTTCAATAGAAACAATGTATAACGTCGAAGTCAACTAAGGATCTGCTCACTGACCGCAGACTAGAAGATAATCAATGCCTGTGGTATCTCCAAGTAGAAATGAACAACGTATGTAAGAGAGGGTATTGGGCAGATTTTGTCTGCAAGATAGCGGGCGTATATCAAATTATGGTAGCGGTAATATGCGATGTAGAACATTTCAACTCAGACGCAAGGAAAACACTGACGCGAGACCTTTAACCAATACCCTACTTTCATGCCCAATCATGCGCCTTCGCTCTAATGTCCTTGGTATCGACCCTTCCCATACCTTTGAACATGTCGTGTCGGTCAATCAAGCTGTTCGCAGTGTCTGCATGCACTAAAGGTTTCATATCGTCTGAAGTACGTATGGGTATTCCAACTGCTTCTTCTTTCTTTCCACCATCATCTTGCGATGGTACATTCGTCAGCCTCGACTCCAGATCAAACGGCGCAGGCTCATCTGGTATCGCAGAGAGCGACTTGGAGCGAATCGGCTCCAGCCTGTTCGCCTCTTCGGAATCTCGAATAGGCTGGTGATCAGCCGACATGGAGCGCGGCGGATCATCATCCTGCGTCGATGTGCTCGATATGCTCTTCGAGCGCACCTTCGACGAGCTCTTGCCCCAGCTCTTGAATTTGTTGAAAAAGCTGGGTCGCTTTTCTTTTGCCTTTGTGCTCTCGTGGGTAGTCGAGTTTGCTGACTTGCCGTTCTCCTGAGATTTGCGACGAGGAGCGGCATCTACTGGTGGGTCGTATGAAGCTCTCATGTTCGCGAGACTGGTGCCTTTGAGTTCTTCGCTGATGTACTTGAGTGCTGTATCGGTCACCTCGACGTATTCGGGATAGTCGGCCGTACATGCCTCCCGTATGAGTCGCAGCTTCTCCCAGTCGTGCCTTACAACTGGTCCAGATAGATCAGGATGCCAACCCATGGCGCGAATGTCGAGTTTCATGCCACGGTCTACCTGCTCCCTGACAGCCATGAGATCGATCAAGCTGTCCACCTCCTTCTTTATCGTCGACACAAAATCATCGAACTTCTCGATGTCGCGGACAGTCCAGTGCTGCATGGTCATGCTCATTCCTCGCTTGATGCCCCCTCGGGCGCCCATTTGGCGCACCAGGTCCTGCAAGAGCCCATACTTCTCGCGAAACGCCTCGAGGCGATTCGTGTCGAGCGCAGGATACTCGATGGAGGAGAATCGTTTCGGGCTTCTCAAACCATACTTCTCCATCAGCTCTTCCCGCGAGAGATGCGTTGGACGTCCAGCAATCTCGTCTAATGCAGCGCGAATCTTCTTGTTCGTGTCTGTCTCATCCAGCCTCGGATCTCTGACTCCAAAGTTCACAGGTAGGTTAGGGTCCGGATTCGTTGCTCCTGGATGGCTGGGGATCATGTGCCGTGCAATGGTCGCAGGCGGGGACGAGATCCCCACTGCATCTCCGAAGATGAGAAGCCGGCTCTGTTGAAGGCCGAGCTTCGCGAGCGCAACCCTCTGGTCATGGTCTGATTCTCTAGCTGGATGAATGAGATTGAAGGCTTCCACGCAGGCGCTGAACTGCGTTGCGAGTGTCAACACATTGGTGAGAATCTCGGCCTTGCTGAGGGCTGGCGGCGTGGTTGGAGGTGTAGCGAGACCCCCCGTGCCGACGCTTGTCATTGCGGGGTAGGAAAAATTCAGTGTTGAGACTAGGATCTTGCCCGGGTTCTTTTTCAAATGACAGCCAACAACAAATGCGATTGGAAGCTCGTGCGTGCTTTCTATGGAGTCTTTGTGAAGGAAAGAGAGTTCATAACGAGCACTGCATTGCTAGGGCCTAGAAAGGCCTGTAGCTTGTTCATGTGCCCATGACGTCCTCTGTTGGGCGATCGATGGTTGCGGCAGAAATGTGGCGCTTCAAGCCTGCAAGGGAACGAGCGGGGTCTTGGACGACCAGCATCAAGGCATGCATTACAGAGGGCTTGATCAGCGTGTGGTAACCATTCGTGGACATGAAATCGGGTAGGGTCGCGGCGTACATGGTGGCGATCATCGTCGCTTTGTCAGAGCAAGAGATATTACATCTGAAAGAACAAGGACCTCTTCGCAGAAGTCCCAGGGGAGGTTTGCACTCCACGAGAGTTATTTCGTTGGTCACTTCGTTGAGAGTGAGCTACTAATGACACTACGGCCCTTTGAGAGCCCTTCTCTACACCTCTTTGCCGACTTCCTCCTTTTTGCCTACACCTGGAGTCTTCGGTCGACCTTGCTAGTGAAATGGCTGTTGAACTCCTTGCAGCAGAAGGCACAGATCACCGCAATGCCCCCAAATGCGAGAGAAGAATAAAACACCATATGATACGCCTTCACGTTTCCGTCCCGAATCGCCAGAGCATAGGCAGGAATCCTCTCTGCGGTCACGCCAGGAATCTTTGCGATCGTGGCGGTGGCACCTTGAAGGCCAGCTTTAAGCAGAGCTGCCATCGAAGTCTCAGATAGATTGTCGCCCGCTGCCGCAGCCATGAGCCTAGGCGGTATTTCCTTGGTTTTGGTGGTGGTCAGAACACTGGAGAAGACTGCTGTGGCGACAGATCCGAGAGTGGAGCGACATGAACCCAGAAGTCCACTCGCAAGGCCTAGATCTTTTGGAGGAACGCTGGGTAACATGTTAGCTTCGAATTCAACCCACGAGACGCGGAATCAAAACTTACGTAAAAGGCACAGCAATAATCGCAACCACCTCAACTATGCCGACCGCAAACGCGCCTAGGGCGCACATCACCACAGCAAGAGTCCGTGTTGAAGCATTGGTAGCGGCCATCGAACCGATAAAGGCACACATCAAGACTGCTGATGCCCTCAGCTGCCAGTGTCCCCAGCCAAGTCGGACTGATCCGCCACCCACGACTTGTCCGAAGGCGATTGAGCCACCGAGCGTACCAGATACGAGGCCAATCATGACTTGGTCTTTCTCATAGAGGGCCGTGATCATTTGTGGCCAGATGACAGTGAGCGAGTAGTAGAACATCTGCAGAGCGTAAGCTTGAAAATCAAAAGTTGGTATAGAAGAGCATCTGATACGTACACTGGCAACTGCGGCAACTCCTGCAAGAGCAAGGAACGGACCGTTCGTGAACATGGTCATAGGGATCAACGGATATTTGAGCGGCATGTAGATCTCTAAACTGTATCAGCGATGAATGTCGAATGGACTACACGTATGACTCACCGTAAAGAGCGAATGCTGCAAGAATGAAGACTCCGAGAATCATCGGTACGAGCACATGATACGATGCCCACGGATAAAGTCCCCCACCCCACGAAAGTCCGAGGACGAATGATACGAGACCACCACAGAATAGAAGCATGCCCACCCAGTCTAGGTCTTTCAAGTCTTGTCTCAAGCTTCGACCTTCATGCAGCTGGGCCCGGGTCGGCGGATGATAGCAGATGTAGAATAGGATGCCGGCGATTGCGTTGGTGATGAGGTTCAGATGGTAATTCCATCGCCAGCCGAGTGCTGTATAGGTGGCAAGACATCGGGCAATGAGCGGACCGAACGCTGAGAATGGGCAGGTTGACAAGAAGAGAAGGCCAGTGAGTATGGCTCGATGTTTGTTGGCGACCAACTCCATGAGGACGAAACTTTACTTGTCAGCAATTGCATTCAGTACACCGCGATCGCTTGGACGAACCTGAATGAAGTTTGAACAGCTCCTGCTAAACCGATAAAAACTGTTCCGCCCAGGATGGTGTTGATATCTCCGGCCGTGGCGTTGATGATGGATCCAATCATTCCGAGTATAGACCCTCCTATCATGAACCACCTTCGACTGCGAACGAGGATCAGCGCATGTATTTGTCACTGCCCGAAAGAGTGCTTACCCGAAGATGTCGCTGAGTCTGCCAACGAGGGTCAGCCCAAAGCCACCACATAGCGTTTTGACAATGGGGATCAACGCATAGTTTGGATCCGGGCCAAGGTCTACGTTGATTATAGTGATGGTGTTGGCTGGCAGAACGTAACCTGGAATATGTTAGCAGCTAGTTGACAAGCACAGGATGAACAAGTTACCAAGATATAGACCCTGAGCCATAAAGGACACCGCAATGACTGAGCCGATGAAGCGCCAGTTTCGATAATATCCTTCGGGCATCTCACTCAGATCTCCACCCTTCGCTTCTTCAGCTACTTCTTCCTCTTGAGACATGTCTGAGACCCTTTCGATGCGCTCGTCGGCAACGGCGTGGATGTCCTTCTCAGTCATGGCTGTTTATTTGAAAGATGGTCAAGTCAAGATGAAAGGAGATGCATTTTGTTCCTGGGGAAGGATCAACACTAAATACCCATCCCAGTATACTGCTACCAAGGGTAACTTGTTGGTGGGAAGAACGATGATTGGAAGGTGTACGAAGTGTGGTGGACCCTTCCAAGACGTCGGTAAGTTCACCCGCCCTAGACCCCATACTTTCCACCCCGCATTTTGGATCAGCCTGGGGCAGACGCGGAGTCCAATATCCAATACGGTGGCGTCGAGCTTGAGAGGGCAAGTTGGCGCTCCGGGCACCCGGACACTCTGGAGAAGCCTGGAAGGGTCAAAGGAGGCCACATGACCTGACCTTAGTCTCGACTCATACCAGGCCAAAGGCAGGGAAACTTCAATGATTGATGGATGTGTGGCGGATATCAACTTACAAGCGGTTGAGATGGTGGCTGGTAACTGAATCAGCGCCAAGAGCAATGAATCAGTGCCCAGATATTAGCATCCCGACTGACTCTCGAGGCGTAAAACTTTCAAGCTCACTCGAAAACTATCAAAGAGGAGGAAACATTAACGATGGGGGCGCTTCGGGTTCGTCTATCACGCTGGGATCAATGACGGCACTGCTGAACCGGCTGTTACAGTGACAACCAGTGCTCGCCAAGACCGAGTGGAGCTGGGCAAGTCGCGGATGGACTTGAGAAGTGTCCATGAGAACAAAGGTCATGAGATTGAAGTGGGAAAAGAACCAACAGAAACCGTCGACAACGTCGTGCGGATCATCGCGGAAACACTAACGAAAGGAACGTTCTCTTAATACTAACGTCATAGTTAGGAATGTCCTGTCTGGGTCTTACCTATACTAGGACAATATTAGTACATTGTTCATGGTCCTTTGTGGTACCGCCACTGGTGTTCTTGACACACTTACTGCAGCAAGGGTCCTAGAACCCGACACTCACGGTCACTTTAATTGACAAGAGTTTATCAGATGGGGCAGGATGCACCTCGGAGACACGAAATCATCTCGCTGCAGCTAGCTTTTGAGAGCCATCTAGATGCTTCGGCCTCAAAAGTACACTGTCAGCTTTTGCAGATTTCCTATAGCTACCGAACACAACGTTGTGCATATCAATAGGCGGCGTACCATACGATCCTCATTAGTGCATACTTCAGCCGATGCATAGACGCAGTCGAATAGCTCTAGCAACACCGTGCTGGGAATAGGAGCATGCTTCAGCAGGGTATCGACCAATGAATGATCTTGATAAGTAGTTTTCACTGACCATCATAGAACGCCAATAGAAGATAGTTCGATCATCATTTCTACTTGGTATCTATTGATGCAGTCCTAAAATCACCTATGAGGGATTTTGCAGTACACGAGTTTGCTCAGATCCACACAACAAAACTCTACAGACTGTGGGGTATCGAAATTCCTGCAAGAAGACACTGGTAGGGCACAACCCTTGCTGCATTATAATCCTCTTTCCGATGGGCCTCCTTGCTGCACCTCTTTCATTTGCTCGAGGTTCTCGACAAATTCAACAACATTATCCCATACCCAGTACTTGTCGTCACTCCAGTCACAATTCAGGATCTCTCTGAGAACCTTGACTTCATGTTTCCATCCTTGTACCCCCATCTTGCCCATGACCATTGCCATCCGAATTCCGAACTCGCTTGTCTCAGCTTCGTTGTCTGCCTCTCTGGTCGCATGCATCAATGTCCAGAGCAGTAGACAGCGAAGCTCGCCCCATATTGCAAATTGTGTCTGTAGAAGCAGGAGAAGATGTTGTCGCAGCTTGTCGGTCCTGACGGGGTGGATACCGAAGGTTCGCCATCGAGGTGCAAGGGCAAGAAGGCTACCAATGCGACAGACCTCCTCCATGATAGCCTCGCGTGTAGGCGGGACATCAGCGCGCAGTGGCCGAAGGGAGAGCAGGCGATGGAGCATTGGATCCATCCATGAATTCCACGCTTTGTTCTTGTCGGCCAAGAGATTCAAGCAGATGTCCAAGGTGGTGATCCATGAGAGAGTGTGAGGGAGCTCCTGCTTCCAAATGATTGCGATACGATTGACGAGTACGATGGTGGAGGGGTCAGCATGCAGCGACGGCACTGCTTGATACCAGGCGGCCGGTAACGGCAAGTGAGGAGGGGTGTCCTGCGCGAAACTCCCGAATAGGTCAGCCCTATTACCTGGGATTAGCCTGCGCTTGTTCGCCACAAGGAGTATTGTGTAAGATTGCGTAAGAGTAATATTGCGTACCCTGAAAGCGTCAGATGTAGGTCTTCTGTTAAGGACTCCATGCCACCCCGCAATCTAATCATTTCTAGCAAGGCGTCCATGTGCTTATTCCAACCTACGAAGTCTCCAATGATCCACTGAAAGACCGATGTCAATGATGTAGACATGCTGATTGGGTCAATACTCACATCATGCGTTAAAAATCCTGCTATAGTCCCCAAAACATCATCACTTGTGTGCTGTGCAGGATCATTGAGTCTTTGGTGCATCATGTTCAGAGCCTTGTTATGCAGCTCTAAACTTTCAGGCGTATCTTCAGTAAGCAATCGTCCAGCTTGAACCATACTTTCGAAGAGCGTGGCATTAGCCAGTACAATTTGGAATGGCAGCTCGTCGTGGAATGCCACTCGAGCCCATGCTAAACGTAGGGCTAGAGAGTGGCCGATGTTCATCGCAGATTCTGAAGCAAGTCAGTAATGAATAAGAGAAAGGAGCACTAAGGAGAAGCATCGACATGTGGACAATGAAATTCGCCATCATCCGGAAGGAGTCAAAACCAATCACCCGCATGAAAGACATGTAGATATGTAGTCCTATGCAGAGCTACTGATTACTGACCATTTTCCAAGAGCTGCCTTGTCCTAGGATCCAGATTCCAGCCCTCAAGAAAGGGACCAAGAGAGAGTATCTCGGGGCCATAGCTCGACAGAGCCGCCGGTTCAGCCGCCACAGCTTCCGGGGTTCTCATTTCAAACACCATCTGGTTTTTCTCCTTCGCTGCCTTAGGTTTCCGCCGCTTTCTCCCAAAGTTCGTCATCGCCGAGGTTCGCACCTGGTCGATGGTATTTGGATCTTTGAGATCATCAGGATGAGAAAGATTGATGAAAGTGAAGTTTTGCTTGGTAGATTCATCCATTGTGAGTGATAGTCGACACGGAATTCGGGCAATATGGCGTTCCCTGCTCAGTGGACCTACCGCCCTTATATCTCAACGATGGTGGGGGCCACGAAGTGACAAAGGCCATACGCCTTTACCTCCGCGTTACTAACTTGAAATGAATTTAGATAGTCGTCCGGTCAGTTACTAAGGGTCGAATCCCTCTACATCTTGGGCTTCATTCGCCCTCGACTCTGCGCCGACGGTATGGTAATAGCTTGGGTAGCACCACGATAACCTCGTTTTTTGCATAGGTAAAAATGTCTACACCTGGCAAGGACCTGCATTAGTGCCACAGTGGAAACGTAGATGGCAAAGGATAATGACGGCAGCTGTGACAGAGTATGCGAATGAGATAGGTCCCGGTGAGGCTGAAGCTTTAGTGATCGACTTTTTGTTCCCGAAATCTCTAGCGTCATGCAAGAACAGGGAAGACATCTTTCTGGAAGAGGGTTAGCCTGGGGCTCTCGGCTCGTCTATTAAGCTTAATACTTCGCGACACCCTCGTCGTCCGAGCTCCTGCATCGGTCCTCAGGTCGGCCGATCTCCAAGTTGTGGTCTGAGCGAACGCAAGGAAATATTCCTCGAACAAGGCGGCAGTAAGTTCCCAGTGGCAAAGGATGTATATCGAGGTGTTTGAGGCCTTTCAGCCTTACCGATAAGGAGTCTCTGCCCCGCGATCGTGTGAGTAACTTCAAATGTTGCTTCTTCCACGTTCCATCGCTATTTCAAAGAGAACGTCTCACTCTTACTTTTCCAAGGACTCGACAAGACATCATGCAAGATGAAGTATACGTCACGGTCGCGTATTCACACCTCTACTTCCAGTTCGCTAGCGACCGCCTGGGGCCACCATTCGTAACGACAGCAGCACCCTACGAAGGACCAAGAACCCGAGGAAAACAGCCCCATTGCTCGTATTTGTCATTTCAAGCTATGAATACTCGTGGGCTTCTAAGTACGACAGAGGTGTTCGACTCATGATGCGCTCTTGATGAGGTCTGCGGCCTGCAAATGTTCAGCTTAGGTTGAGAAATTTTCGTATTCGGAAGCAGGTTGTGTAGAACCCCTGATAAAACTAAGGGAACATGACGTACCTTTTCGGCGATCGCATACACAGTCGCGCTCAGATGTGTGCTTGGATTAGGAGGATGATACTCGTGTCCACAATCCTCAGACCGACGATCCCGTACACTCTCAAGTTAGAGTCCACGACTCCTCCCAGCTCCTTCGGCATCATCGCTGAAGTCCCCGACAAGTGAAAGCTTGTCGGACCCGATGAAGCATGTACCCAATCTTCCATTGCAGCAGTATCAGAGGAAGATACGTTCGGACCTGGCCTAGTTTCTACGGGTTGGAGACGGGCAAGAGTTGGCGTGTTAATGTATTTCCAAGTACACTTGATGAAATTTATGGCCAGCTCAATATCTAGAGGATTCGAAAAGACGCGGAAATCGAACAGATGCTGGCCGTAAGGGTCACTTGCGTTGACATGGACAGTGCCCCTTGACAAGGGCAAAAAGCGGAAGAGGAATGCTTACTTAAGTAGCCGTTGCTAGATGGCTGCACGCCTACATTTGCATCCGCCTCATTCTTATTCCAGGCGTGACAGTGTCCAGGTCTTTCGAGATTAGCTCTTGCGGTTCGACATCGGAGGAAGCGTCATGGTGCGGCAAATGTTCGGCCCTTTCATCGTCTCCCTGCGGCAATTCCGATGCTCCACAACCCGTAGAATTTTCAGGACAAGAGTTTCAGATGGCGCACGGGTCTAAACGAATTCGTATACGGCGAACCTCTAGAAGATGTGAAAGGTGGAGAGAATGTTTCTGTGCCTTCATAACTGGATACCCAGTAAGAATAGTAACCGGATCGTCGTATATTGGCCTTGTATATTAATTAGTAGATTATACCCGATGAAAACGAGCATCCCCAAGCCCAAGTACAGTCTCCCACAAGGTGTAAAAAGCACGTTAGTCCATGGAAACGATCTAACGATCAACAAGAGGAAACCGGCCCGTTATGCTTGGCGCCATCGAGGATCCTTCTCCACTCCCCGAGGTCAACACCGTTCTTCAACGCGCCTGCAGATACCGCCACAGTAGCACGACCTCACACAAAACATCATGTCACGCAAGATGAAGCGCTACGATGCCAATACGATGCTTGCCATAGACCTAACAAGCCAGGCCAAGGCCCCGCAGCGAACTTGGGTCTTCGCTCGTGGCACGAATGACGTACCCAGTGTGCACGGCTACTCGGCGGATGCTGGGCATTACACACGATGCGATTGATTGTGGGTACATAAGATTTTGGGGCTCCACGTCTCATTTCGGGGTGTCCTAAGGTCGAGAGATCTTCCCTATACATACCGAAACGCATCTGCAAACATTGATAACGCAATTTTACAACCTTCGACACGATGGGTCTAGGGAAACTGTGAGTAGCAGAGAAGCGGATACTGCAGTGCGGAAGTAATGACCAGAAGGACAGATCTATTCGTGTCAATGGCGCCGAGTGTGGAATCGAGGCAATCATGCTGGGAGCGGTGACCTCGATCGGTGGATTTCTCTTCGGATATGACACTGTATGCTCAACAAAAAATCTCGTCGATTGTTCTTGAGACTTACAACGAGTACCAGGGACAAATATCGGCTATGCTGCTCTTCACGGACTTCATCGACAGATTCGGTCAGACACAGCCTGATGGAACCAAGGCGTTTGACACTATCATCTCCTCCCTGCTCGTCTCCCTGATGTCAATCGGAACTTTGATCGGTGCGCTCTCTGGAGCGTATACTGCCGACTGGTGGGGTCGACGCCGCAGCATGACCTTTGGGGTGTTCATGTTCGTCATTGGCAACATCATCCAGATCACAGCGATGAATTCTTGGGTGCACATGACGATGGGGCGTATAGTCGCTGGATTGGGAGTCGGCAACCTCTCCATCGGTGTTCCCATGTTTCAGTCCGAATGCTGTCCACGAGAGATTCGAGGTGCCGTTGTGGCATCGTACCAACTAATGATTACCATTGGTATTCTTGTCTCGAACGGCATCAATATGGGTGTTAGATCTTTCCAGGATAACTCGGCATCTTGGCGGCTCGTCATTGGGCTGGGCATAGCCTTCTCTTTGCCCCTCGGTATTGGCATCCTGTTCGCTCCGGAAAGTCCTCGATGGCTCGCAGGTCGCGACCGATGGGAAGAGTCACGCACGTCGCTTGCTCGGTTGAGGGGAATGAAGGACGATCCTTTCAACGCTCTAGTCCTCGACGACTTCAAGGAAATGGAAGAATCCATTGCTGAGCAGAACAAGGCCGGGCAGGGTACTTGGCTCGAATGCTTTACCGGGAAGCCATCCGGGATCAATCGTTTGGTGTATCGGACTCTCCTCGGCTGCGCCATCCATTTCCTCCAACAGTGGACGGGAGTAAATTACTTCTTCTACGTACGTCTTCCTGCACTTGACTCTGAACCTGGCTGACGTATACTGCAGTATGGAGCTACTATCTTTCAGTCTGCCGGCATCGACGACCCAATCTTAGTACAATTGATCCTGGGAGCCGTCAATGTAGTCATGACCTTCCCCGGTTTGTATATCGTGGAAAGGCTCGGTCGACGTCTCCCTATGATAGTAGGTGCTCTCTGGCAGTCCGCTTGGCTGTTGATCTTCGCATCAGTTGGTGTTGCCCGACCACCTACGGAGTACCCTAGTTCGGGAGTAGTCATGATTGTGTCTGCCTGCATGTTCATTGCTTCCTTCGCAATGACCTGGTGATTTTTCCTTCTCATACGGGTGTCTGACATGGCTGATCTTAATTAGGGGTCCTTTCGCTTGGGTAGTCATTGGCGAAACATTCCCTCTCCGGACTCGGGCAAAGCAAGGTTCTCTGGCGACCGCATGCAACTGGCTCGGTCAGTATAGCTATGATCTGGTCTGATGCGCTGACCAACGGATTGATAGGAAACTTCATGATCGGCTTTCTCACGCCGTTCGCAAACGATGGCATCAGCTACGGATTCGGCTATGTTTTCTTCGGGACAAACCTTACCGCTGCCTTGCTCACCTACTTCTTCCTTTACGAAACAAAAGCGCTGTCTCTTGAGAACGTGGATGCCATGTACTCGGATATGTCTGTGAAGCCATGGAAGAGCAACAAGTGGATTCCTGCAGGATACATTGACCGGAACACCAGAGACGAGGCCTACTGGCAAAGTGATCGGAAAAGGCTGGAAGGAGACTGCCCGCTTCGTTCGCGATTGCAGCACCACGAGAAAATTTCGCTAGATGAGAAGCGTGTCTAGCAGTTCTCGTGAAAATGGCTTTCGCCGCCAACGCCCCCTCGTCCGTCTATCAATCGAGCAGTGGGCAACAATACGTTTTCTTCTTTTGTCGATATAGGTTCCCGATACACATATTACTTAGACTTCAGGACGTGCTGAAGCATGCGCATGTTCGTAACTGGATTACATGGTGTCGCCAAGGGTCTGACGCTGGGCACGACGCGTCTCTGATGACCACGTCCGGATGCCGGCTTATAAGCTCATCGAACACGCCACAGAATGTCAACCAGATCGTCGCTTGCCGTTACTATAAACATGAACGCTTCTGAGGGCGGCCCGACATGTGAAGCACAGTTGTTCTATAAATAGGCCAAGTGGCTCAGCCGTGGCGTGTCCACGCGTTCCACGTCAGTCAGCCGAGCTCAGGCATGGACGCCAGGGATAAACAGCACCCTTCATCCGCTTTCACCACCTTCCGTTATTCAGTATTCACTATATTCTTACCCTCGCTTCGCTACTCTCGTATCGTCCGTATACACCACCATGGCGCCTGTAGCACTTCCTCGCGGAGATCTCGCGAAGATGGCTAGACGGGCGCTTGTCACAGCTGGCCCCGCTCTTGCCCAGCCACACCTGCACCATCTATCACGAAGAGCACTCACTGTGAATCATACGCAGGGGATCACGCTTGGGGTGATTGCGGCGTATGTTGTTGTCATTGCGCTGTTGTGGAATCTGCCATATGTACGATGGGTGCTTTGGCCCTTCAAGGTTCGTGTTGACCCTTTGCGCAACTCCAGAGCTGAATCCTAGGCCCTTCTCACGTGCTTGATCGCTAAATTTTGCATAGATGCTCGTCATTGCTTTCCATGAGTTCGGACATGCGATCACAGCATGCTGTACTGGCGGAAGAGTCAAGTCTATCTCCCTCGATCCGCATGAAGGCGGAGTAACGCACATGCAAGGCGGCATGCAAGCCATCACATTGCCGGCCGGCTATCTAGGGTCCAGTCTCATCGGCGCCCTGCTCACGTTCTGCGGTTTCAACATCGTCGCGAGCAAGGTTGCCAGTATTGTGCTGGGTGTCTGTTTCCTGTTGACGCTCTGGTGGGCGCGGAAGGATTGGCTGACCATCATCACCATCCTGCTCGCCGTAGGGTTACTGATAGCGTGCTGGTTCATCAAACATGCTGAGCCGCTTCGCTTTGTCGTGGTGAGTCCTACTTCCAATACTCCCAGGAATAAGCGCTAATAATTCTTTAGCTATTCATCGGTGTCATGTCTTCGCTCTACAGCGTCTGGGATATCTGCGACGACCTCATCTTGCGAAAAGTGAACTCGTCCGATGCCAGTGTTTTCGCAAAGCGATACGGTGGCTCCTCGCAGTGCTGGGGCATTCTCTGGTCGCTCATTTCGCTCTTCCTGATGATATGCGGTATCTTGGCCGGGCTCGCGGCTTTCAAGCAGGATTTCGCTCAGCAAGAGAAGGATTCACAGGATTTCATCCCGACGGTACGGATGCTCTTGAAGGTTTAGATAAATTTAAAGTGAGTCCGTTGAAGCTTTGTAAGATTTCTTGGAGTTCGGGATCTGGGACCTGGGATAAGATTACTTGGTATACCCTTTTCTTTAAATTCGGTCAAGTCACGTTGGCCAATGATCATCTCAAAATGTCACTTTAGCGCGTCAAGCACCTCACGGAAGCTAGTCTGTGATGCCCTTATGCACAAGTGGTTTGTAGCGTCGTGTGGGGTAGGTAGTGCAGTCCGGAGATATTCACCCGAGCCTAAGACGGTACCCATTTGGCAACAAAATACCTCTTCAAAGCTTCATCTATAACAGCTTGATTCTACAGCCTCAATTGTTGTAAGACTTTTACATTGGAGGAAGCCCCAAGACATATTAGCTTCGAATCATGGACAAACACAATTTCACCTTCTCCCACCTCCGCCCCGGCCAAGGCTCAAACCAACAACCATACCTCCGCCTCCTAATCTTCATCTCCAAGCGCCCCGACATCTCTGAAGAGACGTTTCACGAATGGTGGAAGACGGTGCATGCGGATCTTTCAGCATCGGCGCCAGGGTGGGGTGTGCATGTTCTTAGATACGTGCAGGTACGACTCCATTACTCTGCACTCACTATGAGAACGACTGGAGATGTTGACTGGAGTGGTAGTCACATCAAACATCACAGCACAAAGAAGCACTCGAGGCAGCTGGTATGGAAACTCTTCAATATGATGGTATGGGAGAACTACATGTGAAGAGTCTGGATGACTGGATCAAGTTCTCGAGTTCGAAGTATTTTATCGATGTTATGAGTAGTATGTCCTTCCACCCTCTCCTCGTTTCTTTGGTTCCTGCAGTGGAAAATATGTGCTGCTGTGAAAGGTCCCTGGGGTCGGGCTTGGATGTTGTGTTGAGTGCGTATGCTGATTCAAAGTCCAGAGGATGGTCCGAATTTTATGGCTGGTCCGATACACATGATGCTGGGGTATGATAATCTGATAACCGGGGCGAAAATCGAGACCAGTGGGGGAGCCGATGGGATATTGCCAGGTGATAAGAGACTAACGCCATTGTCCAAATTATGATGATCTGGGAGGGGTTTCGGCGCAGTTTCCGATACTTAAGTAGACAAACATGAGCAGTTTGGAAAGTTCCCGCAAAGCAGGATCAAATCTCCATACTGACACCTATCCCACAATGAGTCATCTTCCAGTGGTTCCACTAGAGGAGCGCCTTTCACTTGTTCCTCGATGATATGTTTTCCGAAAGCCTGGTGAAGCGTGTTCAGGACTTTCTCTCGCACTTCGGGTCGGTGCGCATGGATGCTGCTCAACTCTCCAGAGAAGACCGCATAGAGTTCCCGAAAGAGCTTGCGTGTGGCCTGATGCGCCTTTTTCTCCTCTAACAACGCCTTCTCTCTCTCATCGCTTTCCACCAACGCTCTGTTCAGTGAATTTTTGAGCCCCTGCACGCACATCCCGGATTGCTGATATGCTCGTCGGTACTTCTTGATGGTATCAATGACCTAGAATATATTAGATGGGTCGCATGAACTTTGTTTGTGAGACGTACGACTTGAACTTCTGGGGCGAGTTTTAGCCTCTTCGCGGGATTCGCATCACTCTTAGTGGCTGGGGCTCCTCTTTTGCGTCCTCCCGTTGGGGCAGACATTCTCAGGATCGGGATTAGTGATTAGTGAAGTAGGATCGAAGAGGTAGGTGAGTGAGGGTTACGAGTCCAAGCTGCGGCTTTATAACTGGAGAAGAAGCGACAGGTAGGACAGACGATGAGGTCTGGATGTAAGAAAGGTATTCAAGGAGCCGCGCGAACGCGATCTGCTCAAGCAAAAGTCAGGGTTAAAGTTCAATGCTAGTTTACATCTCTCACCACCCACATTACCTTATGTACTCGACAATTGCCGACTCATCCCTCAACCTCGGATACATTTGGAGGCGACCAAAGTTGCGCCGTCATGAGTACCACGGGCCCTCACCAACGACACCCTAAGAACCAAAGAACAAAAACTCTACTCCCCCCTCTCTCTACTACCTTCTTATCGTCTCTCTATGGTATGCCTCCAATATCTTTCACGTTGTTGAAGAGGTCTTCCTCTCTCACTAAGACTGATCGATTCAGGTCTTTCTTCGAAGCGCTCGGAAGGCCCGCAAGATGCAATGTCAACTCGAGATCGCCCATCAACGACTTCAGCACATGCGAAACTCCACCTTCACCTCCAAGCGCAAGCCCATAAACATAAGGTCTCCCAATCAACACACAGTCCGCACCGAGCGCCAAAGCCTTAGCAATGTCCGAGCCAGACGTGATGCCGCTGTCGAAGAAAATTGTCAACTTATCGCCAACGGCATCTACAATGTGCGGAAGCACACCCAAGCTGCTGTTTCCGCCATCTTGCTGTCTTCCTCCGTGGTTGCTCACGACAATTCCCTGAACGCCGGCTTCGACCGCTTTCTTTGCGTCTTGTATGGTTTGGATACCCTTTAAGACGATGGGGCCATCCCAATGCTCTTGCAAAAACTTGATGTCTTCCCATCCGTGACTCATGCCTGGAAACACCATGCGCATCCACTCTGTAGCTGCCTTCCCCATATTCTCCTCAATCTCGATTCCGTGACTCTCCTTGAAGTTCTTACGAAACAGCGGATCAGAAAATCCCAACGCGACCCCGATCTGATCAGCCCTCATGAACGGGTTGTACCCGTTGTCCATGTCGGAAGGACGCCAGCCGAGAATGTACGTGTCCAGCGTTACAAACAATGTTGTAAAACCCGCTTTCTTCGCGCGTTGCAAAAGCGAGATTGTGATGTCATCATGATCGCGACTGGGCCAGTACAATTGATACCAGCGCTGCCCGTCACCATTCGCTGCAGCCACATCCTCGGTGCTAGTACTCGAAGCGGTACTGAGAATATACGGCACTCCTTCTTGAGCTGCTGCCTTTGCGGCTGCGACTTCACCATCTGAATTGAAGATGCGAAGAACACCGACTGGTGCAAGGGCAATGGGATATGGCTGCTTCTGGCCGAAAATCTCGGTGGAGAGGTCTGGGAATGATGCTGTTTTGACCAGACGTCGAGGAACAATAGACCATTTCTTGAAGGCTGCTCGGTTTTTGTTGGTTGTCTCGCGGCAGCCGGCGGACCCGTAGACGTAGCCCTTGGACTCGGCGGAGAGGCGTTGGCAGGCTAGCTCTTCCCATTTATCGGCTTGGAAGGTAAGTGTTGAGCGTTCATATTGGAGGCCTTTTTTGTAGACCTCTTGTTCGTATGCGATGCCGTCTTCTTTGGGTTTGTGCTGTGCAACTTGGTGACGGAGGGAGTGAGCGTGTTCTGAGGTCATTTTGAGTGACGAAATGGATCAAATCAAAGAATGTTAAGATTACGTGAATGCACAGAGATGGAATGGGAACAGATCGTGATCTTTTGTGATGAAGCTGTTGCCAGGTCTTATCGTGGGTTCAGGCGATGGGTTAGCTGTTCCTCAAGTGTTTAGACAAATATATAGCGAAGTGCGGATCCATGCGGGAGAGGTTCTGGCCGGTAGTTGTACCGATCGAGTGGCAATCTACGTTGCAGGAGTCACTAAGCGTGAAAGATGTCCTAATCCAGACCATGGTGCATTGTGCGACCAAATTCGTCTTTCTGATTCTGAGGACTCCTAGGATATCCGAATTGATGCAACGGCCGTATGATATCTTCTCTCTATTCCGATGGATTTGTCTTTCATGGGGTACGCATCAGTAAGCGTGAGTGACGTCTCGACCCAAACTTGGGATGTTGACGGGTTGACGGGTTAGTAAGTGCAGACGTCATTATCTCAACATCATTCGTCGAACTACGCTAATGCACCACAGACGTCGCCAGCCATTGTTTTTTGTATCGTCAACTACTTTTCATACTCTTCTATGTCAGAATAAACACACGTTTCTCGCTAAGTAAAGTACTACTAATCCAGAAAATAGTCAATCCCATCTGCCAAAGCTGCCGCTCCGACAGCAGCGTGGTCACTGAACGGATATTCATGCAAAGTAACATCTCTAAGTATCGGGCTATCCTTCACGGTGTTGTAGAGCTGGTTGCAATACGTTGACATCATCATTGATTCCTCAAAAGCCTTGCGCGTCTCAAACTGTTCTTCTGTCTCGGTCCTTCTCTTGACGGGGAACTGCTCAAGTGCGCCATAGCTGATTTCGAAAGCAGGGGTGGCTGTAGTATTTAGAGTCCCATCTGCAAGCGGTCCTAGATCGTTCAGAATGGAAGCGTTGTTCCAGGGCAGATAAGGCGACGCGGTAAGAAAGGTATCGAAGAGGCTCGGATGGGCCAGCAATGCCCAAATTACGAACAGTCCAGCGAAAGAATGCCCATAGATTGCGTCGCGATCGAATTCAACATTAGGAAATATGGTGTTTTGGACCCAAGGTCGGATGACGGTATCAATGATCTCCACGAAGTTTTCGGCATTGGAAGGAACCCCTGGCGCGGCCGGTAACGTGCAATTGTCGCAGACTGGAGGTTGATAATCGTAGCTGCGATGAGTGCTGTAGGGCGAGTCTTCGATCAAATCTGGATACCCAAGGCTGACAACAATGCAGTCAACTTGGCCATATAACTCGACGGTCCGGCGCCGTCGGAAAGCCTCTGTAGCGGTCAATCCCAAGGCATTACCATCCAGGACGTACCTGGTTCATGTCAGTCGACCTATCGTTAGAAATTTCACTTGCAAAGCCCAGGCCTCGCAGTACTTACATGGTTTCCACAGTACTCTGAACATCTGTCGAAGTCCAGTTGAGTGGATACGCTAATTGGACTTGATACTCCCAAGTGCCATTCGTTACGTTCCAGAACTGAACATTGGGTAGGACATTGTATTCGAAGGCGGTGTAGAGAGGATTGAACGACCAGGTCCCAATTTCCGACATCTCGGCAGAAGTCTTTGCGTACCTGGTTGTAGGGTATCTCCCACACTCCGGTCTCGGGACTCTAGAACCTTTTATTCTCCTTCCGCCAGACTGTACTTTGCTTCACGAACAATGTGCACGACATTTCGAAGGTCGAGACCTGCTTGATGCACGTGGGCATCGTCTCCGCGGCGCCCCCTGTACAAGGGTAATCCCAATTTCGTTAGCATGTAAGCGGGTGACATGGGTCTAGTACCGGCAGTTCGTTCGCATCCCCGGCCGTTCCACAAACTTCGGGTTAGCAGCATTGGCAAGAATTTCTTGCAGAGTCTCTCCAGAGTCGAAGCATTGCGAAGCAGTCGTGCCTCGAGGGGCCGACACACGGGTCACGGTGCAAGCGATATTGACGCTATGCAGACTGTGCATGCTACGGCCCTATTTCTGGGACTTTCGATAAAGCCAACGCAGGCACTCTCGTGCAGAAGGAAAGGTTGAACAGATGCGAGTCAGGACGGAGGCGGGGCAGGAACCGTTTCCCGCGTGCTGGGTCTGCGTGGCGTCCGGAGGGCGAAAACCCACATGAAAGAAACAGGATTGCTTGACCGCATTTTGGCAGCTTGCCGACTTAACCTTCGGAAACATAGCATGGCATTTAAGAGCAAGGTGAAGACTGCTGGTTACTTGGAAATCCCTTATTGATTGTAAAGGGACATTTCTCTTGCGGACAATGTCAAGTCAGACGCCGCGGATTCGCCAGCTTTGCGGTTTTTAGATGGGCCAGGGCTCTGGAATGCTTTACTCGAATGGAGCAGCTATGAACTGGTCGAATAGGTTCTGTGCCGTTCGAGTGCGCCAGTACAGTAAGCAGTGAGACCGAGATCTGAGTTCAAACCATCCGTGCCACCCAGCCACCCCAGTTTCACGTGATCGGCAATTCACTCCGATCCATGAGCCCATACAAACACTCGCCGCGATCTCAGCCTCCTTTCGAGTTTCTCACCCACCTTCACCGATCACAGCGCGCACACACTGGCACGGTGCACCGATCCTGACTGCCAAGGTCCGAGTACTGATAGCATGTCTCACACGTCTCGCTACGCGTCCAGGACGAAGCAAAGACCAGTAATCACCGGGGCCGCGTGTTCGATATAACAATCTCTCGAGAAGGTAATTATTGGTCTACATCAAAAGAAGCCCGAGAGCTTGTTAAACCCACCCAGAAAAGAGTACGCGCAGTAACATCCTGACATTGGTGGACTGCTTGGTAACTCCTCCCGCCTTGAACGAGGCCATGTGATTCCACTTCGCATTCGTTCTAGATATGGCCCTCGCGTCTTTGCATGATGTTCATGTTCAAAGAACCAAGATCGCATGATGCTCCTTCAGATGTTTCCAAATCATCGAAACGTGGTGCCATGGATCTGCATGAAAACACATTATTGAAACAAATCGAAGATAACAAAATCCAATGTTCGTAGAGATTGCATCGTGTCGTCAATGCAAAGAGAACAAGCATCAATGCCATGCCCAATTCAATCTCATGCTTGATGTACAAAGAGATTAGTGCTTGGACCACATGGCAGTGGTTGTATGTAAACATGACTGTTTTTGGTCGATTGATGAAACTCAGCGTCTCTGCTATCCCACTCCAAGACCCCCAAAACCTCAAGCTAAGTTGAGCAATCGTAGAAATGGTGCCGAGACGAGGTGATCGACCGGTATCCCAGAAACTCTGACTGGCGCAGCACTTCCCTGAGCTCTTTTCCAGCCTCTAAGATTGACCTCTTGGGTGTTTTGAGCTGTAGGGCGGCTGTCAGGCGTGTAAATATATCATTATCAGGATGGAAACCAGCACATACGACCAGCAGCGAATTTCAGCTGCCGTATGTTTTTGTGATTTTTTTTGTTGCAAGTGGGTCTGAGGGGGACGGCTAAAGAAGCGATGCTGAGATTCCGAACCCAGAATTCGACGTAAGCGTACCAAAAGCTTCAAGCGTACCGTTTGGAGGAACAAGATGTATTATGAAAGACTGCGGATAGCGAGTATAGAAGGTCGTTTCCCTTGTAGTTTACGGACCCTATACTCTTTATCCTGAAGTCACCATCTTTTGTAGGTTTGAGCACGACTCATCAACAACCCTACTCTGATTAGATGCTATCGAATACCCTCATCCTATTGAGCTTCCTGCTGTATATGCACCAGGAGAATGGTGAAAACTCGAAGTTCATAGTCGGACGGAGCTGCCTGCGGAGGGTCGGAGTTATCGGTCTTAACGAAACGCAGCAACTTATCGGTATAGGACATGAGAACGGACACTATTCAGACATCTCTAGTGGCTCGCTCGCTTTATATACATTGCTATTCGCTGGAAATACGTACATTCGGGCATACAAACCTCCGGGGACAGAGTACAAAGTCGTTCACCATCTCCATACCATACCACGCCAATGATCTCGATTGGCTCGCTCGGCACAGCTGTTTAGGAACTGGCTGGTTGTATATACGAAACAACGACGTTGGACATAGTGACCGGAGCATCGGACGGCGTCTCGACGGAGCTTTGGAGTTGCTCTTTTGTGTACGGCCAAAAGATGGAGGAAGCGGTACCAGTCTGAATCGCAAAGGGGCTCTAGGAGTGTGAGGAAGATGGAAACAAATGCTATATAATGCCAACTTCTGTATCATTCAGTCGAGATACTATCGGCAAGACCGCACTCACCTCTTTCCCACGCCCTCCAAATCAACAGTCAACCACCTCCAGACAACATGGCCATCCCCGCATATCCTCTACACCAGCTAGGCAAGAACGGCCTTTCTGTACCCTCCATAGGCTTCGGCCTAATGGGAACAACCGGTGTCTACGGCTCGGCTTCAGATGACGAAGAAACCATGCAGCTCCTCGACGCTGCAGTAGAGATAGGGGCGACTTTCTGGGACACTGCCAAGTAGGGTCTACTACGACTTCAACCACTAAGAATGATCCCGTCTAACACGATGCAGCATGTATGGTGACAACGAAGAAAAGGTTGGCAAATGGTTCAAGCGAAGCGGAAAGCGAGACTCGATCTTCCTGGCCACCAAGTTTGGCATCATGATGGAGGGGATGAAGTTCGTGGGCGTTGACAGCTCTGCTGAATACTGCCGACAGCAGTGCGAGAAGAGCCTTCAGAAGTTGGGCGTCCAGTCTATAGACTTGTGTGAGTCCCTTCAGCTTCGAACGATTTACACTGTCGATTCGACTAACGATGAAAGACTACGTCCACCGCGTCAACCCCAAGACCCCGATCGAGGAGACCATGCGCGCCATGGCAGAACTGAAAGCGTACGTAATGATCTTCCCTCCCAGTCACCTTATCGCTAAGTCGCTACAGAGAGGGCAAGATCAAACACATCGGACTCTGCGAAGTCAGCTCCGCCACGCTCCGCCGCGCCTGCAAGATCGCGCCCGTCACGGCAGTCCAGATGGAATACCACCCCTTCGTACGCGAAATCGAGACAGCCGCCGGAACAAACCTACTCCAGACCTGTCGCGAGCTTGGTGTAGCCGTCGTCTGCTTCTCGCCGCTCGGCCGCGGTCTGCTCACGGGATCCTTCACTGGGCGAGAAGATGCCGCTACGACGGGGGACATCCGCTCGTCGTGGGTCCCCTGGTTCAGCGAGGAGAACCTGGACTCGAACGTCAGGATCGTCAACCGGTTCAAGCAGTTTGCGGAGAAGAAGGGATGCACGGCGACGCAGCTGACGCTGGCATGGATTCTCAAGCAGGGCAATGACGTCTTCCCCATTCCGGGGACGACCAAGGTCAAGTACCTGAAGGAGAACATGGAGGCGGCGCGCATCACGCTGACGGATGGGGACGAGGCAGAGATTCGCAACTTCCTGGAAGAGAATCCCTTGGCGGGGTATCGACAGATGGAGGCGGCGAAGATGTTTGCTTTTGTCGACACGGCCGAAGAAGCCTAGTCACTTTCGAGCTGTGCAGCGTCCATCAGCAACGCGAGTAAGGAAAAATCGCTCATTTGATAGATTGCTGCATTTTATCTCTTGCCTGGTGTCTTGACCCCGCACGGCAGGGTCTTCGGAGAGAACCGAGTAGCAATCCTTCATGTACCTTCATGTACCTCCATGATACGTGTCGGGGCGTATTCCTCATGGAGCCATCTCCGCCCTGCCCGTCAAGTCGCGGCCTGTTGCGCTTGCTGCACCTCATGCATTTTACGCGCCTAGGTCTTCCGTAGGCGCTTAAGTCGAGTAAATCCTTTCTGCAGGCGCTCTAGCCTTGCTCAACGCGAGGAGGCGGTGAGCACAGAACACGGGACGGCTCGAGGAAGCCGAACATGACATGACAATCGACCACGACGACTGGCCAGTATTAATTCTTGGTATGGGTACGCTTGCTTCTTCCCCGAAAGCCCTGGAAAACGCCTGACAACTCATGCACCTCGAACGACTCCACAACTCCATGCTTACGATGAATTAAATGACGCCACCCCGCGCTTGCCACGAGTCCGGATGCCTGGATCCTGCAGGTTTGCGGTAGTTTGACCAAGGCGTTCGTGCACTTGTCAAGTTTCTTCCCGCATAGCCTCCACTGGCTTGGGGCGCGGGCCCGCTGGTGGTGTGCTCCCCTCGGTCCGTACCGAGCGAACCACCATGTTCACGAGTCGAAAATCGGCCCATACGCTGGGATGCCCCGCGTCTCCAGATCGTAGAGCAGCTTCGTCGTGAACCTCTTATTACTGACAATGCAAACGGCTTCCGCCTCGCTCTCTCTGTACATCTGGTAGGCTTTCAGGGCAAGGTCCCGCTTTCCCTGCGTGCGCGTGTTGTGAATTACGGCCTCAGGGTCCGTCCTGTAGACCTCATCGATGATGCCTTGACCATACGTCTGCGCTGGGTTCGCGGCGATCCATAGTATTCTGCACGGCGTTTTATTGGCGATGATAATCGACAGACAAGGACCGAGACCAGAGCCTGTTGCTACAAGGACCACGCGCTTGAATAGAGGGCAGACAGTGAGCACTCCTGCCGTTGGGATGCCTCGTTTCCAAAGATGGGTAGGTGGATTGCTGATGATACGCTTGGTAAAGTCTCCCGCGTTGCTTACAATGACGGAAAAGGCCCTTCCATTAGCGTTTGTGATAGTGGCAAACCCATGCCAATCGAAGAGCGGCCGTTGAGAGAGACTTATAGTCGTCCCGATGTCGGGATCAGTGTAGTCTAGATGCAGACGTACAGCATGCTCAGACAGGAACTCAGAGCGAACGGCAACCTTTCGGAGGTGGAGCCACGGGTAGATAATCGCGAGTGTCACTGGTACGAGCAGCCAGATGACAGGCGATGACAGATATGCTTTCAAGGCTGGAAGTCCCCCGCTCAGGTCTTTAGCAGTAAGGAAGGCCTGGATCCACAGCAATATGAGAGCGGTCCAACCGCCAAAGCGATGCGTGAGCTCCCAGCCGTCGTGGTGGTTTTCCCGGATCCTCGGATGGGACATGCATATCATGCTGATGAAGATGAAGAGAATCATCCATGTCAGCGTCATCGAGGCCACGCTCAGAGACCGTACTTCCTTGGGCTTCGCCATATCAATGCTAGCTCGAATGGCGAAGATGAAGAACCAGAACGTTGCTCCAATGGTACAGCCGCTATGTATTCCACCGAAATGGAAGACCTTGCCACAATGCCTGCGGAACCAGAGCGGCCATGATGTGGGAATTGCGCAGCAGATGGTAAAGCAGAGGTTGACGATTGGTTGGCACCTCATGAGAATGGCCACTGTGAGGTTGGTTGCTGTTGCAGTCGCAAGATCCGGTAGCAAGGTCTTCGCATTGCGCACATTTCGGGATAGAATGATGGAAGCCACCACCACATTCGTGATGACAGCCACGCTGAAGAATTTCTTGTAGACAATGAGGGCTCGATGTCGAAGCCACCGCAGTCCGCGGAAGTTGTGCTTCTCGGGAAGACTTTCCGGTATGTCAATCGCTTCGATGTTGGGTGCGTCCGACCCGAGACTAATACTGCGTCCATGACTCGATTTAGAGGATTTTTCGCTAACCTGCCCGAACGAGACAGTTGACGTGGACGAGACGGATCGTATATGCACAACGGCTCGCTTATCTCCCTTCTCGAGGTCTGGCCATGATTGGTCGTGTGGAGGAAGCCTCTCAAGCCTATCGGCCAGGTGCGCAGCGTCCATGCCGGGAGAGGAGTTGACTAACGATATGATAATGCAGAGCGGCGCTTATTCGTCTAGTTACAAGAGGGATGCTAGTGGTGTAACCTCCTCGTCGACTGGGACGCAGCTAGGCTTTATACCCTGACCGGCACACTCTATTGAGACATCGCCCGATGCCCATGTACCGTCCCACATGGCCGCAGAGACGGACAGCCCGTACGTCAGTCAGAACCTGTCAGCCGGATTGGGGTCGAGGCCGGTCGCTTGAAGCAGGGAATAGTCTGAGTGGAGAATGGAGTAGTCTGCGATAGAGGCCTATCCACCGTCTCAGACATCCATTGGATATTAGGCACACCGCTCAAACCCTGCTACGGACTCTGAAAGCCACAACGCACGAAGTATCCTGATCTTAGCAGTGATTCACGCCATGTTGGAGTGATACGGATCCGTGCCATCAGGCTCCACCCGCAGACCCTTCGCCGCGAGGATGCTTTCACCGGCGTCGTGGGACGTCCTGGACCCGGCAAGGTTGAAGCTTGCATGCTAGTACGCGCCCGTGTAGGATATCCTGTGAAGTCAGGCATGCGTAAGACAGCCCGCATTCGCCTCTTGTGTGCCCAGCGAGCCAACTCTGAATGGCCACATACCCGCGTGCAGGAGCTGTCTAGAACGATCGTGCTGTATCGTCTTATTCAGCCTGAGCTCTCTATGCGTTATCTCCTTCATATATGCGCAGACAATCTTCCTCCAGAAGACCAAGGTATCTCCTTCATTGTCTTCGTCTTTTACAATCCTTATCGTTCCAATGATTGTGTCCCCATCGAAGCCCTGTGCGCCACGTTCGACGCGCTGGAGTCAATGATATGACGCAACTGAGTCGATTCGTTCCTCTACGGCCTTCTTAGACATGAAAACTGTGATCAATTGGACAGATAAGAAGCAGATCAATGTTGGGAAGTGGACCGAGAGAATGCTTTCCAAGACACTCTGCCACAAGAACACAGCTTCATTTCGAAGCTGACCTGGTCCAGGCCCGGTGAAATTGCCCTGGGTCTATATCATCCCATGCATACAACTCGGGTATGTGACCCCCGTAGCAAAGACGAGGAGGATCTGTCTCGATGTGGCCTTCTTCGGCCCCGGTGAGACTGAGCTATTGCATGTGGCTTTCACGCTCGGAGTGGCCTAAAGATGATGTCGCGATACTGTCGATCGCTATGGACAACGGTGATAACAAATAAGATACCAGAGGGGGTGTTTTACGCGGATGACGGACGACTTGAGAAGGCCGAAGCGTTCATGATGCACGCATGCATCACGAGTTCCCAGGTTGAGAGTGGAGAACGAGGCAAGGACCTCTTCGGCGATGTCTTGACTCGCGGAGCGATGGCGTATGCGTTCCCTGGATTCGAGATTCACCGGGCGCACCCGTCCCCGCAGCGAACAATCGCACGCACTGCTCACACGTTGGTTGGTTCTGGGATTGAGGGGCTTGACTTGTAGGCATCTTATCTTTGTGGAGACCTCCACAGATGAGATGCGTATTGGCGACTTTGGCCAATGCACGCATGGTCGTTATGCATCTATCGTCCAGTTAAATTCGACACGTGAAAGTCAACGTCAACTGCCCACTTCTCAGGAGGATTGCGTTGAATGTGTCGCACGAGTGAGCGATGCAAGAGTGTTTTCATGTAGTTTGAGAAACGCCTGAATGTACGGCTGGTGTGTGGTTGCCTAGAAGAAGTGATATATCACCTCTCACGTAGTTTTGTATAATGTATTGCGACCCTGCTGGCGGGTGAGCACTACCATGATGAGGACATGCATGATGGAGCTACAGCAGACTCTGTATCCGCAATCTTCATGGCTACATCGAAGTGGAATGAATCGATGCTACACTTTAGCGTCGCTGCCTGTGTACTTCCTTTCGTTCTTTCTGAACGGCGCGGAGCGCACACAGCGCCGAGCCGTTGAGTAGGATTTCTCGACACTTCGAAGATTGGCTTGGTTGAGGTAATCACGCGCAGCTGCGGGTGTGATTCTGCAAGTAACTTGGTCGTCACAGTCTTTTTCGGCCAGCTTCCTCGTGCGAATAGCATCTGAAATGTTCAGATTACCGGGGTAGCAAAATCCGAACAGCGACTGCCGTTGATCTTGTGCAACTTTCGCTTAGCCAAGCCTGGAAAACCGGGCACTCCCAGCGGCGGGATGTCTCAAACAGGAGGGCCTTGCGTCTTGCACCATGTGCGCGCGCCTGTGCTAGCACGACGATAACGAAGGCCATGAGCGACGGAGACGCGGGCATGAGGCTTTGAACAGTGCGGTCGCCCCGTCACTGCAGTGACTGCACTGTCTGTCTCAGTCGACGCACACGCCATCTGTCACCGCGAATACATTTCGCCCCATACGTGCTATTATGGCTCCCCATCTGAGACACACTTTCCCAACCGTGTTATCGCCGACGATGATGGATCGCTGCTCGAGACCTGGAAGCTATCAGTGGCTATCCTTTTGGAGTGCTTCAGACAGGCTACTCCCTTAATGTTGGAGGGTACATACTCTTGCGAGGCAGGAGTCGTGCTTGAGATATGGTCGTGATGAAGCAGCTTTGCCGCATCGCAATTTTCGACCTTCGATATTTCAAGACGTATGGCGGCAATATGTGGGGGCCACCACGGATGTCGCTGTGCCCTTTTCGCTAACTAACCCCCGTCGACCCAATGATTCCTGCTCCTGTCAGCAGTTAGATGAGATTCCCGTCAGTCGATGCTTACCTTGACCTCCGCCGTGTAAGATGCAATCAAGCACATTAACGCTAATCGGTGTGCCCCAGGGCTGCCCAGGTTTGGAAACTCAAAGGCTGAGCCCCCCAAGAGTTGATGAAGATGTTGCGAAGATCCGTGCTGGGTGCGCTGGACATTGGATTTGGAATACATTGTTGCGGCGGTGCGATCCGTGTACCCGGTCAATACATCCTTCAGGATGTGGCACGGTATCTCGCAGGAGTGATGTCCTAGAGCCCCAGCATTCGTCGACAAGCTTTTTAAGAGGCAGCGACAACTTCTATACATTTCGTTTGATTATCACATGAGGAGGATGGCGTATCTCGTGTTGGAAGTGCTCTGAAAAATGCGTCTAGACTCATGAGCCCCATTGATTCTGCAAAGGTCTGCTGTTGCCCGGGCTCGATTTGTTGTAGTTGCTAAGCATTGATGATCCTCTGAGCGCTATCAGGAGCGGTCCAGCAGCTATGCGCTGTTGACCAGCTTTATCCCATAGAGCTCCCCTGTCCAACCGGCTTCTTTCCCTCCGATCTTACGCAAAGGAGCTTCAAAAGCCATGCCGGTCCATTGGAAACGCTCCCCGTTGATACCCATCCTGGTCAAGAACTCCTCCTCTTCAGTCTCGTCTAACTGTGCAAAGGTCCTGTTTCCTCTTCCTATAATAGCAAGTTTGGCTTTCTTTCCCAGAGGTAACGAAGAATTCAGGCGGAAGTATTCGCCTCCCGCCACAAAGGTTATGTTAGGCGTAAGAAGCAAGGCGGAGTCTGTTCCGGAAATGAGCGTTGCATTTGTAGGGTTGGCTAGAGAAGAAATAGAAAGGGTCAGTGTTAACGTGTAATCTCTGCCTTTCGAGCCGAGCGGCGACACCAGCGAGCAACGACCAGTCACCAGCAATGCGCTGCTAGTATTGCTGGCTGTACAGTCTGTTGTACCATCGTAATTATTTCCGGAGTAATCAGATATCAGAGAGCTCGTGCGGTTTTGCAGTCCGGGACCTGTGGAGGAAGCATTGAATGCATATTCGAGGATTGTAGGCGTGTTCGATCGGATTCCGCGCTCGAGATTCTGGCCCGGAACATGTGGAAGAAGATTCGCGAAGAGGCTCTCAAATTCCGTGGAAGTAAGGTTGCCACCCCACTGTTTGTCTGCGAGCGCGGGAATACCTTCTTTCCATGCATAGAACGCTTCGGAATACACGCTGGCATTTGCGCCGTAATCATTCCAAAGCGGGGCAATCGCTCCCAAGACGAGCGCCTCGTCCGGCGATGGGTTGTTGGAACTGTTATGCGTATCGAACACGTACGGATACCAGTGACTACCACTCGCAGGATTTCCGTCGAAGGTTCGAGTGATATTTAAAGCCTGTGGGTAGCTACCAGACCATTTGTTGACAACGTAGAAAGTATCGTCAGAGTTGAGCACTGAGTAGTTGTGCTTGATGTACTCGTACAAAGGGTTATCTTCGAAGAACTCCCAATGCTGAACTGACACGTTCTGGTAGATATTGTCGTAGCCTGCGACGTTGTATTTCGGCGGGAACGTTCCCCAAATTCGTGTGTCCTTGCCAGAAACCGAACGAATATGGTCTGCCATGGCGTTCACAAACACATTGTAGTCGTTGACCTCGCCCGTGTATTCATCTGCACCAATATGCACAGTCTTCGTCTGAAACCAAGGCAGAAATGTACTCCAGACAGATTGCATGGTAGGAATGGTAGCCGGATTGGAAATATTGAGCAAGCTAAGATCATCGGTAAGCCCTAGTTCAGGCTTCCACTGGACGAACACCAGGGCATGCCCAGGAGCTTCGATCTCAGGTACGATGGTAACACCGCGGGCAGCGCATGATGACTGTATATCATCGAATTGCTCTTTTGTGTACGACTCATTCTTGTACTTGTTCAGTCCAGCCACGTCTGGTGAGTCAGACCACAGTCGAAATCTTGCGTAGAGTTCGAGAGACCGTTCTCGTCCATATATAGCAACATTGTTATACAGATTGTCGCTCAAGTGAAGATGGAAGGTGTTCTGTTTGAAGAACGACATGTACGCGCACATTTCGGTCAAAAATCCAGGCGGATAGTAGTGTCTGCCGGCATCTAGCATCATGCCTCGTGTAGCCCATCCGGGACTATCGACAACTTGGCCATATGGGATAGAACCATTGGAAGCAATCGCTTGCTGTAAAATGGTGCGTGTCCCCCAGAATACCCCAAGTGGACTTGCGCCAGTCACGTTGATGCCAGACTTTGAGACGGAGAGGGTGTATCCCTCGGATGTAGTCCTTCCTGCGGCGTCGCGGTACCGACTCGGATCTCCCAGAGTCAGAAAGATGGCATTGCTCGTGGAGTCACCAACATCGACAGACGTATTGACACCTATACGTGTCAAGTCGTCGGAAAACGTCTGTGCGAATTCCTTTAGCGTCGGAGGTATGAGAGTCTGACCCTTCTCGTTCACAGAGCCAGAATACTGGCTATCAACAATGATGCTTCTCAAGTCATTCAGACGTAGTTGGTCACTCCCGGCTACAGATGGCACTGTCGGAATTCCCATCCATCGAGCTATGAAATCAGCGGTGCCAACTTGATTCGTAGGAATTTGACTCACCATTCGCAAGATCCACAAGAGCCAAACCTGTCAACTGCAACACTCGCAACATGGCGAAGATACGTATCGCGCAGGAGGTAGGGCGGCGAGGGTCCTACGAAAGTGTTATATTCCGATATAACAACATCTTGCTACCTCGGATGGTACGCCGATGCCCTGACGTGCATCCTTGCGATGCGCTATCTGGGGATCATCCATTTCATTTACTTAGGCCATGTAACGTCCGGGGGCTCCTGAGCGGGGTGATAAGCGTCAAGCTTGGCTGCTCGCCATGACGACAGCATTGAAGCGGGAGGAAACCGCAAAAGCGAAGAATTAAACACTGCCGCTGGGTGAAGTCAGCGATTTTAGTGACGGTGAGGTGGGCGGTGGTGTTGTTTCTGCGTAGAGCGCATTGAAGGGTGCTGTCTAGTGAGCTGCCCCGCACAGACACCACTCGCCAGAAAAGAAAGCTGGGCCTGCTGCGTTCCTTCCAAGCCCGTTCCATCATCGACCATGCCCCTCTTCATCAATGTAACGCTGCGGACGCGATATTACCGATGAATATGGCAGGCTTCAGTTTCCAAGACTGCCATTGGCGGTCTTTCCTCTACCGTCGGCTGTCATTCTCACGGCGCAGTTCTATAAGTCCTTATGACTAAAGCACAAGGCTTCTCCGCCTGCTGTACCTAGCCTTTCGAAGGATGTATGTTCCCTTGAAGATGAGACATTTTGCATTACTGACGAGTGTCCTGCTCGCAGGTCGCGCATTTGCCCAAGTCCTCCCTTCGCGTACATCTTCAGCTGCCGAAGCAGCTTTCACATACAACAGTACCCACTTTCTGCTCCATGGCGCGCCGTATCAGATCATTGGTGGTCAGATTGACCCCCAGCGTATTCCTCCAGAGTACTGGCGTGACAGGCTGAGGAAGGTGCGTGCCATGGGTCTGAACACCATCTTTCCCTATGTCTTCTGGAACATGCTGGAGCCTGTTCAGGGCACTTGGAACAACACAGGTGTAAATGATATCGCGACTTTCTTCCGGATCGCCCAAGAAGAAGACCTGCATGTCGTTCTCCGACCAGGACCGTACATCTGTGGGGAGAGGGAGTGGGGAGGATTTCCTGCCTGGCTAGCAAATGTACCAGGCATGGTCGTCCGCTCCAACAATGCCCCGTTTCTGGAGGCTGCTACAGCTTACATCGAAAATCTTGCAAAAGACCTTCGTCCTCTTCAAGTCGAAAAGGGTGGGCCGATATTGTTAGTGCAAGTCGAAAATGAGTACGGCTCATTCGCCGACGACCACGCATATACTTCGGCGCTGCGAGACATACTGCGCGCAAACTTTGAAGATCCTGTGCTATATACAAACGATGGCGGGGTTGACTGGACTCTGGAAGGCGGTTCTGTTCCAGGTATTCTGGCAGCGATTGATGGAGATCCCTGGAGCGGATTCTCTTCGATCCGAAAATACATCACGGATCCCACTCAGAAAGGTCCTTCGCTAGATGGGGAGTACTATACATGGGCACCTGACATCTGGGGCTCCACGAACGAACATGCCGACACCCAAGGCCACCCAGAGGTTGTTCAGCAATTCGTCAAGGATCTAGACTACGTTCTTGGAAATGAGTCAGCTTCCATCAGTCTATACATGGTGCATGGTGGTAGCAATTTTGGATTCAGTAACGGAGCGCTCTGGCAAAATCGCACAAAAGTCTTTACGTCTTCGTACGACTACGGTGCGCCAATCGACGAAAGTGGACGCACGAATGATTTATACAACACTTTTCGCGAAACGATCCAAAAGTACGTTCCGAATGGTAGCATTCCCGAAGTCCTGCCGAACCTCCCTCTGTTAGCTGTCGCGGAGTTTGACCTCACACCGATGGCGAGATTCTTTGAGTATGGAGACCTCAAGACGACAGACCGATTCCCTCGCACGATGGAAGGATTAGGTCAAGACTATGGGTTTGCTCTATACGAACACGTCTCAACTTCTACCAGCCATGGCATCTTGCGACCTGGTGATCGCGCACGGGACCGCGTCATAGTTTACGTCAATGGAAGTCGCTTTGGAGTTATTGACAGTCAATATCAGTACCCAGTCAACTTGACAGTCAGTCTGCAGCCAGGTGACAAGCTCCAACTGCTTGTGGAAAATCTTGGAAGAGTCGATTATTACTCGCGAGGTACACCATATCAGAATTACCTTCAAGACCCATACAAAGGGATTGTTGGCAACGTAACAGTCGGCGGAAGCGCAATCCAATCCTGGAACATGTTTACTTTTCCCCTCGGTGAGATGCCACAGCTCAGGAACGTATCCATCACAAATGATTCCACTCCCCTCTTCTACCGTGGCGCCTTCACCATCAATAAAACCTCGACCACAGATAGTCTCAAGCTTGACACCTTTCTTGCTATCCCGGCAGGTATAAAAGGAAATGTATGGGTCAATGGTTTCCACCTTGGACGCTACTGGCGTGTCGGTCCTCAGCAGTCATTGTATTGTCCAGGCACGCTTTTGAAAGCAGGTGGTGCCGACAACGAAGTCATCGTGCTCGAATTGGAGCCTGACAGAGTTAAAGGACCGATGATAGCATATGGGCAAAGCGAGAGAACCTGGGGGAACAATGCGGATGACGATTGCCCAGGCTGTAGCTGACAGTGCGGACCATCGTCGATTCGTGTATAATTCACATCATCTCACAGAACTTTCGGTCCTCCCCTCGCGCGAACAATTACAAAGCTTTCCTAGAACCTGCTAACAAAGACCTCCTCACATGCGCACGTGTCCAGACGCTAGGCTCGGTCAAGGATGTGCCGATCAAAGAACCGCAGAAAAAGAAAAGCCACCTCGTCACCATCTACCACATCGCATGGTCACTCGACAGCGAAATCGCTAGAGATCTAAGATCTAACCCAAGAGTATCATCTCCAGCTGTTGCGCAACTTTGGTGACGAGCTTCACCTGAACAGACGACCTTTCCATATTTCTGAAACTATAACAATGCGCCTCATCCAACATTGCCAACATCCGGAGAGTGTCCCGTTCACGACACTGAGTACAACGCAGCCTTGTCCCGAGGCGTCAACCCCGCCTCGCTAGCTGTTCAAGGGCTCACCACCATCGACGACAATGACAATCGACTAGAGCACGGAGACCCCGTCAAATTAGTCTTCGACTAGTGCAGCCCGACGCACAATTGATAGCCTGAAGAGTTTTGGTATATACTACACGTGATGATAGAGACCCGTTGCCAAGGCGCTTTCTGGACAAGCACATCAAAGCTAACCGCCGGCTTGACATAAGCTCTTCGATCTGCTGGGCTTTAGATCATCAAGATGAGCTGCTCTTACTTGTACATCATTGCGCATCCTCAGGGTGCGCCGCCGGACCCGTGTGACTGGCTTCCAGACGACTGTCATCAATAATCTCTTCGCATGCGCAAATTGTCGCGCGTGGGTCTGAAGATATTGCGACAGGCGGAGAAAGCCACTGCCGATCTTGCCTCTCTAGCTCGGCGGTGTACCCCAGACGTAACCCTGCTAGCCTACTGTGGTAGTCCAGCTCCACAAAGAGGATGGGCGCCACCATTTCATGTTGTTCACACCCTGCGTCGTGCGGGGTGTGCAACGCGGAAATCACATAGAGCGTGACTATAAGACCGAGCTCACTCCTTGAGTTGCGGTCTGTACGCCCACCAACTTCAAAGTGACCTCACTAGCGTGTTTTCACCTGCGCCTCGGGGGCCCTATATAAACACACCAACACAGGCGCGCGTTGATGCCTTGGTGACACCAACAGCCTCCTCTCTTGATTCAACCACGCAGCATGGCGACTCACAACGATAGCAAGGACCTTGTCGAGAGGCACGATGGGTATGTTGCCAGACAAGACGAGCAATTCACCCAACTGACGCGAGACAGGGCTGGGAACGAAAAGGGTATCGGTCCCCATGCTACGAACATCGTCGGCGCGAGTGCGTCCTCCAAGTAAGCTTAGCATCCTTTCCATTCTGAAAATTGAGTATGTCGTTTCTACAGCTCCTTACACATGATATAGGATCCAGAACCCGCTTGTTCACATGACAAACGAGGAGATGCTCGTCGACGTCGACAACTTTGCCAAAGAGCATGGTTTCGTGGAAATCCAACCGCTACTCGTCAAGGGTGCACTCGTTGCACGCGATCCTCCCTCGTTTGCATCCGTTCCGGGCATCACGGAGGAAGAGAAGCTGGCGATTAGCAACGAGGTGCTGCACAAGTGGCGCCAGCCAAAGCTTCTCTATTTCACAATCATTCTCTGTTCTATCGGAGCCGCGGTACAGGGCTGGGATCAGACCGGTTCCAACGGAGCCAATCTTTCATTCCCCGATGCTCTTGGTATTCCTGTTAGCGCCACTCTTACGCTTGCCGATGGGTCGAAAGTGCCAAATCCGGATGCGCAGAAGAACCAGTGGCTACAGGGACTCATTAATGCTGGACCATACATCGCCTCGGCCTTTCTGTAAGCATGCATCTTTCCTGTAGATATAGCCTTTTCTCGAATCTTGCTAATTTGCGCAGGGGTTGCTGGATGTCTGATCCATTGAACAACTATCTTGGTCGCCGTGGCTGCATCTTCATTTCTGCTGTCTTTTGTGCTCTGTCTCCTATCGGCAGTGCGCTCTCCCAAAGTAAGCCCCGAAAACCCTACTTTGGAGGACGTGGACAAAGCTGACTTCTTGTAGCCTGGGATCAACTCTTTGTGACACGTCTGTTGCTCGGTATCGGAATGGGATGCAAGGGAGCGACCATTCCCATTTTCTCTGCTGAGAACTCTCCAGCCGCCATTCGTGGCGCTCTGGTCATGGTAAGTGGCCACAACAGGACCTTTAATTTACGCATCCATCGCGGTATCAGTACTAACGGCTTCAACAGAGCTGGCAAATGTGGACTGCATTTGGAATTTTCCTTGGAACATGCGCCAATCTTGCAGTCAAAGACACTGGCAAGATTTCGTGGCGCCTCCAGTTCGGCTCCGCACTTTTGCCTGCCCTGCCTTTGCTTTGTGGCATCTTCTTTTGCCCAGGTGAGATATCTGCACATGCGACCAGAGAACCAACGTACTAATGATGCCCAGAGTCTCCGAGGTGGTACATCAAGAAGGGTCGTTACCAGAAGGCTTTCGCTTCGTTGATAAGGCTACGCAACAACGAACTCCAGGCCGCTCGCGATCTCTACTACATCCACGCACAGCTTCGCGCAGAAGCCCATCTAGTGAACACCAAGAGCAACTACATCACTCGCTTCATCCAGCTGTTCACTACCCCTCGCTTACGACGTGCGACGGTTGCATCTGGCACGGTTATGTTGGCGCAACAGATGTGTGGTAGTAAGTCATCCTCGATACTTGGTGTCACAGGAGAAGAATGCTAATTCGTCAAAGTCAATATCATTGCGTTCTATTCTAGTACTGTCTTCGAGCAGGCTGGCGCCGACAACACCAAGTCGCTTCTTGCTTCTTGGGGTTTCGGATTGGTGAATTTCGTCTTTGCCTGGCCCGCGATCTGGACCATTGACACTTTCGGACGGTATGTCGCTGTACCCTAATTGACAAGACATGGCCTAATTGACTGGACTACAGACGCTCTCTTCTGCTCTTCACCTTCCCGAACATGTGCTGGACGCTCCTCGCTGCCGGTCTCTGTTACTTGATCCCCAGCTCTAGCACAGCCCATCTGGGTCTTGTTGCACTCTTCATCTACCTGGTGAGCCCACTCCACCTTTCCTGAGGCCATCTTCCTCGAAACTTTTACTAATATGCGAATTAGTTCGCGGCATTCTACTCTCCAGGCGAAGGCCCAGTCCCATTCACATACAGCGCCGAAGTCTTCCCGTAAGTGCTCCCTCCCTCCTTCCTCTTTCAACCCAAACCAACAATTCCCCTCTTTCGCCCTACTAACAACCCACAGCCTCTCCCACCGCGAAGTCGGCATGTCCTGGGCCGTCGCAACCTGTCTCTTCTGGGCTGCCGTCCTCTCCATTACCTTCCCGCGCATGCTCGCCGTCATGTCGACAACCGGCGCCTTCGGCTTCTACGCGGGCCTCAACCTAGTCGCGCTCGTCATGATCTTCCTCTTCGTGCCCGAGACCAAGCAGCGCACGCTCGAGGAACTCGACTACATCTTCGCGATCCCGACCTCGCGCTTCATTGCGCATCAGACGGGCACTGTGCTGCCGTGGTGGACCAAGACGTACATCTTTCGCCGCAAGATTGGGCCTTGTCCCGCGCTGTGGAGCTTTGAGGGCGGCGGTGAGGCGGATGAGGAGTTCCGGCAGGAGGTGCGCAGGGCGAGCGTTGCGGCTGCGGGCGGGGAGGAGGGCAGGAGGGGCAGTTTGACGGGGAGGTTGGGGGCCAAGTATTGATTTGGGGGGTGGCGATTACGAGTGGGCTATGGATTATGGATTATAAGGTCGGTCAAGGAAATGAGCGACGGATGCCATGGCTTACTACAGCATCACGGGAATATGGAAACGGGTAATGAAGATACGGGCACTGGCGGAGGTGTGCTTGGTATGGGTATGGCGATTCTTAGGCTAGTCTGGATCACTGTGATAGTATATCTGACACTTGTGCACTTCTACACGGATATCGATTCTAGGCGTTCACTGTCACTTTCCAAGCTAATGCGCACTGCATTACTGTCATAAAGCGTTGTTCGTGTCTCTTCTCCTCCCCTCTACCCCCTCCTCTGATCCCTCCCAAAAACACAAACTAAACCCCCAGCCTTCTTCTCATCCGTCTCACACCTCTTACACCAGAAATGCTTGCAGCCCTGCCCGTCGCACACGCTGGGCTCGGCGCCCCGCTGCGGCTCGTTGTCTTCGTGGCATTTGCAGCATGTCCAGCGTGGGGCGCGGGGGCGGGGTTGAGGAGGCATGGCTGGAGGGCGAGAGGGAAGAGGATGGGAAGAGGGATGGGAGAGGGATGGGGAGAGGGATGGGGAGAGGGATGGGGAGGGTAGTGGAGATGGGTGGGTTTGGTGTGTTGGCAGGTTGGTGTGTTGCCGTCTTGGTTTGTTGGTGTGTTGGGCTATATTGTTGCTCAAGGGAAATGTAGGATGTGCGTACGTACGTAGCTAAGTTGGGCAAGCTGTAGGGAGGGCAAGGGGGATGCGTGGATGGGTATTGATGGTTTATATATCATGGCTGGCTGCTTGTGAAGTTGGGGGCGTGTAGGTGAAGTGGACAGGAAGGGAAGATAAGAGGGGGTGGTAGGGTGGTGAAGATGGCATGTGTAGGTGAAGAGGGTTGGAATGGGTATGGAATTGGATATGGAAATGGGTGTCTGCTCGATGGGATCAAGGGTTAATACTTCAATGCGATACTATAATGGAGTGAAAAGGTCACTCTCAATTCTGTCATCTTCTGTGTTCTCGTCACGGTCGGTAGAGTGATATCGATCCTTGTTCCCCTTCGTTTTCTCCTTCTAGAAACATCTCACGCCATTCTGGTACTGGAAAACGAAACGATGTATCTAGAAGGCAGTGAGACGTATGAGGAAGATCATTAGCATGCTGTATGCAAACTGATGATAGTCTTTATATGCCTCAGTAGTAGGATTACACGTCCCTTGTAGGAGATCAGTAAGTTGGAACAACAATCTATCCCACATTCTCCTTCACCCACTCCCAGATCTTGCCCATATACTCTTCATCCACCGGCTTCACACCCTGCATGATAGGCAACGCACCCTTAGTCTCCTGCATCTCGAACCTCGGTCGTGCCTTCTCCTGCACATACCCCTTCCTGTCTTTCTCCTCCCCATCACTAGGCTTCACATCCCCATAAGCCTCCTTCCACATACCCAACAACTTGAGCGCCGGATGCTCGCTATCCCGACAAGCCTCCAATTTCTCAACCCACTCCTCTGGCCTTACAATCTGCAACCCTTCTTTCTGATCCAGCTTCTCTTTCTTCTGCAGCCACTCCAACATCTGTCCCCAACTAGGCGTCCGATGCTCATTCAACACATGATACACCCTACACCCCCCATGCTTTCCCACCTCCTCCTCTTCCCCTTCCCCTTCCCCTTGCATTTTCTCCTCCCCCTCACGACCAACAGCAGCCTGCAAAAACGCCCCCGCCGCCACATCAACAGCCAACCAATCCACCACCTCGCCCCTCAAATCCGGCAAACACCCAATCAGCCCCGCCGTACTCAACATCATCGGCCACGCCTCCATCTCATTCCAAACACCCCGCTGTGTATCCCCGCTCAACTGCCCAACCCTCAGAACCGCCACTCTACCCTCCAATCTCGAGTCCCGCGCCGCGTTCGCGCAAATCTGCTCCGCGACCCATTTCGAGCGCGAGTAGCCGAGCGGCGAAGACGTCGTCGGTGATTGGGAAATGGTCTCTGAGATGGTAGAAGACGAAGACGAAGAGTGCGAGTTGATGACCGCGGCCGTAGACGAGCAGTACAGAAACCGCGGCGCCCTTGCTCGCGTTGATGATAGTGCGAGACGGAGGAGATGGTGTACACCTGCGATGTTATCCTTTTCGAAACTGCGTAGTTTGAGGCGGAAGTTGACGGTCCAGGCTACGTGTATGATGACGCTGATCTGGCTGGCTAGGTCGTTGTACTGTTGCGATGAGAGGCTGAGATCCGGGGCGCTGAGGGAAGCGGGTAAAGTGGTAATTTTTTCGTTGAGAGGGTTTGAGGTGGAGAGCGAGGGTAGGCCTTTTTGCGAGAGCGCTTTATCGACGCGGGATCTAGCTGCGTGGGAATCGGAGCCGCGCACGAGGCAGTAAATGTGTGTGATATGGGGGGAGGCGCGGAGGAGGTGCAGAAGGTGGGCGCCTAGGGCTCCCGTAGCGCCGGTAAGGAGGACGGTTTCGCTCTTTTGTGAGGGGTGCGAAGCTTCGTTTTGGGCAACGGCGGGTTTGGAGGGCGTGGAGTTGAAGTCGCTGTATTGCTCTACAAGATTCAACATCAGCTGCTCTTCGTCTTCAGCCTGGAAGTCCGTAGCGCCGTGTCGTGAGTGTATCAGGTACTCGGTCAGTCGCTTTACACTCCCACAGTCCTCTACTATGCTCAATGGTAGCTCTCGGTCGCTGTTCGAGATGAGTTGCTGTAGCCGGTAGCGCAGCTGCATGCAGGCGATCGAGTCCATTCCATAGGAGAAGAGCTCTGTGTCTTGATCTAGAGGCTCATCGGTCAATTTTATGGTTTTGATAAGCTCTATGAGATGGGCAGGCAAGTCCTTGTCTTCAATAAATGCATCATTATTAGACTCCAGACGTTTGTATGCGCGCTCGATGTCTGACCGGAATCTTGCCTCTGCGGCTCGTCGTATGATGGTGCCTTTGCTGCTCTTCTCAAGTGGTTTCGCTTGATGCGATAAAGGTACCAACATATTGACCGGTATCTGAGCATGGCTTTGGCTATCCGCGTTCAGCTTTTCGACGATGGGTCGAATCTCTTGAAGGAGGTCATCGTCACTGAGGTCTTTCGCCTTTTTCGATCGGAGTAGTAACGCTCCTGGGAATGGCTGATTTTCGCCGAAGATGAGAACATCATCAAGCAGAGTCGATGTCGCCATGGAGTCTTCCAGAGGCGCAGGGTCGAACTTCTTTCCAGTGATGAGGGTTAGTTGAGAGTCGGCTCGCGAATGATACAGCCATGCATTTTCGATGTTGGGATGCGGAGCGAAGAGATCCGCGGTTGCAAAAGAACCATCTGGACGGTTCGTTTTGGCCTGAAATGTGTCAGAGAAGGTTGTTGATCTGGATTTCCTAGTAATCCTACCATGTGCGGCCAGCCGGGCTTGATGACCAACTCAGCCAACCCTCCCTCACGAGCGTCGAATGCAATGAGCTTCTGCGGATTCGAATCTCGTAAGTACTGCCACTCGCCATCTGTCTCAAAGTCCCGATACGATGATAGTATGAAGCCGCACTCGGCACTTCCAAACCTTGAGATGAGATGCACGCCTTTGCTAACGAGCCGGTTTCCAACTTCAGCCGGTAACGCAGCTCCTCCAACCCCGACAATCGCCATGTCCTTGAGATAAGTCAAGCCCGTCTCATCTGCCTCCATCATCTGAAGCACATACGGAACCGACGAAAAGTACTTGATTGCTGGGGATCGCCCTTTAGCAAATGATTCATTGGCAACTTCAAGGCAGTGGCATATGTTGCGGCATGTGATAGGGACTGCCTTCCCTGGGAAGAGCCAGATGAGAGCGTTGCTTGTCCATGCCCGAAACAGATCTGCGATCCCGCCATGGTATAAGGGCGTGGTCGTGAACGTTGCACTCGATGGGGTGAACGGCAGTGATGGCAGGACCCCGATTGCAGCGCGATGAGATTGTGGTATGGGTTTCGGTAAGCCGGAAGATGTCCCGGAAGTGTGGTTGAGGTATGCTACGGCGGTCTCCTCAAGATCCGGATGATCGAGCTCTGATGTTGGCGACTCCTGAATTATCTCGAACACATCCTTTTCTTTCTCAAGCGGGATAGGAATTGCATTAAATACGGACGCGTCCTTGTTCATAAGAGACGATGCTTCAACAGCACGACCCGCATGTGCATCATCGTGAAAGAGCAAGGAGGCGCTACAAGACTTGCACAAGTGCGCTATTGCAGATGCCTGGCATTGAGGTGCGATAAGTAAGACCGAGCATCCAAGCCTGATGAGGGCCAGCCAGACGAATAGGAAATCGGCGGAACTATCAGCGAGAAGGGCGACTGTGCGAGGACCTTGAATTGCAGGACCGCAGCTCTCTATCAATTTTTCCGCAACAACTCGTAGACCCCGGTCGATGTCGCGGAACGTTAAGATCTCAGCACCCCAGTTTGAGCCATGCCGGTTTGGGACGGGAAACCCGACAGCCGGGAGATTCGCATTATGATGTCCTTGAAAATCCAGAAACTCACCAATCGTTCGATACGGCTTGTCGGCGGCCTTTGTACCAGTGGCCTGGCCGAGGGTGCAGGTGAAATAGTTGTTGTGCATCTGTACGTAGCATGAAACGAAGTATATAGCCCAGGGGATGACAGAAACAAAGACATCTACAACGCGCAGTCGAGAAATTCCTCAACAGCGCTGGAAGAATGTCCAATAAATCATGACATCATCTACTTGCCTTTTCAGTTGAGGCGTGTCTAACACTACCTTCCAATACTGAAAGGGGCACATGGACTATACTTCACCGTACGTGAGATTCACATCTTCGTGTTTACCTGTCTTCCAATCATCCGACTGCCGCGTACAGATAGATAGACGAGACGAGGGTGAAGTGGGTGGTCGACAAAGCAATGACACTATTCCACAAGCGGAATGGACACAACTGAGAGCTTGATATCGCGCACCTCACGACGCTTGCACCGTGCCAGAATTGGCGCTACCTGTGGACGCCACCGCTGCCATGCCTTCCAAGGTTCCAAGAGTCCGAGGCGTCAGAGATTTGATCACAATGTTTAGCCGCCATGTACTAAAGCGCCCCGGACACTTTCTAAGCGGAGGGTCAGGGCCTTGATTCATAAAGCGATGAACGTGAAAAGCAGGTATCCTTGGATGGATAGGTAGTAGTACGTACGACGCCTCAGAGTTGAAGCTTTGACGTGGTTTGGGCATGTTCAGATAGCTAGTCAAATGCTGGGGTGTCTGCAGCAGTTTGATGAGACGCGACCTAGGCCCAACACAGTAATCAGCTCATCAAAGCTTGGACATGGCGATGGCAGGAGCAAACGACGCTCGAGATAGCAGAGCGGCAAATCTGCACTGCGCGATGCCAGTAATCATGGACCGCGGCGTCAAGCTGCAGCGGTGAATGGCCGTCAATTGTCGTTTATGCAGGCTTGTGGCGCCCCGCAAGGAATCGCAGGCGAGAGTGCGCGATGCACAATGCAAGTGTCCCTCGGCCCGGCAGATGGACGGCGAGTGATTGGGCCGCGCCCCCGCTTGATGTTTCACTAGCGGGGTTTCCATGGCGAAAGGGGAGGACAACAGCCACTGGATAACAAGCCGCATATGGTTTCATGGTGTTGCTCACAGCGCGGGAGGACAGGTGATGGCGTCTCGAAGGTTCACGACCTCGAGCACAGAGGAGCGCGCGGTCCATCACACACAGGCCGGAATGCGCAGGCCGTAGGGGACGACGCGTCGTGAGTCGTGGCCACGATGGACGATGCTATCGATTTCTGCTAGTTCCCCCAACCGGCTGTGGCGCGCGCAGGACTCGCACCCGTTCTGGAAATCTGGATGGCTGACGACGCGGGGTTGGACAGGGCGTGGTTGGCCAGACTCAATCCGATGCGTGGCCGGGTTTGCCAGAGTCTGTCTGAAACAATTCCAACGCAGCAACGCAGACCGCAGCGGGGCGGGCGCCGGGCGGGGAGCGAGGCAGGCAGAAGACGGATCAGATCAGGATAAAATAAATTGGAGCAATCTCGCGACCAGCAGCGAGGCGGCAGCGCGGAGCTCTCGATGATTATGAGTCTGTGGCCGGCGCCGTGGGCCTGCACGCGGCCCGGCACAGATGGGCCCAGATAGCGCTACGCCGTGTTGGGCCGTCGTGACAGGCGCGAGCGCTGTTCGACCGGCGCGGAAGGCGTGCACGGAGCGCAGCGTGATTTCCCCGGTCGTCTGTGCAACGGCCGGTGCTCTGAATTTAAAGACGCCCTCGCCCGTGCATCCCATTCACTTCGCAACAGGCTCTCCACCCCATCTTCCTGCCCCCATCTCGTGAGTCCGTCCTCGTCTCTAGCACAAAAAGACCCCCCATCTGCCCCAATCGCTCTCTCCATCTCTGCCGCCCTTGCTCAACCGCTATCATCCACCGCTCCCAGCTTACACTATTCCCGCGCAGGCATTGATACTTCCCACACCAACAGCCATGCTCTACACGTCTCTGCTCGCCGCCGCCGCGGCCTTCTCTGGTCTCGTCTCTGCGCAAAACGACACCACCGGTCTCCCTTCTAGCATCGGTCCTTGCTGCACCGTCGACGCGAACACCATTCCCCAAGCCAAGAAGGAATCTTGGTGCCAGGCCGAGACCAACACTTGCCCCGACGTCTGCGGCGGACAGAGCCAGGTTGCCGGTGATGGACTGAAGTGCGACCCGGTAAGTAGAGCGCACCTCGACCCGCGTTTGCGATTGCATTCGTGCCTGCTAACGATGTGCCCAAACAGACCACCCTCGCATACACGTGCAAGTGCAAAAACGGTACCTCTCCCGACATGTCCATCTACCAGCAGTCGGTCCCCGCCCAGATGTGTCTCTACTGGTACGAGGGATGCGTCAACGCCACCAACCAGAATAAGCAAGAGCAGTTGGCCTGCGAGTCCGCGCGCAGTTCCAACTGCGGAAACCTCACCATCGACTCCTCTGGCCAAGTCTCTACGACTACCCGCTCCTCCTCTGCAACTGGCACTGGTAGCAGCGGCGGCTCTAGCGGCGGATCTTCCGCAGCTTCGAGCACTGGCTCAGCTTCCCAAACTAGCGGTGCTGCCGTCGCTCTCGACATCGCCCGGGACTACGGCACTCCCATGCTTGGTGCTGGTATCTTAGCCCTCTTCGGCTTGGCTCTGTAGGTTTGAGCTAGGCATGCGATGGGTTGTGCGAGTGTGGTGTCGTAATGGCAGGAGCGGCGATGGGGTCATGAACAAGGTTACGTGTGTCTTGTGCAAGCTGGTGTGTCCTGGATTGCATCGTTTGCCTCCAGCGTTCTCAAGCATTGGAGTTGGCGAGTAAAATTTGGGCCGGATGTTCTATTTTCACCATTGCATGACGGGTACCGATGTTCGGAAACGGAGTAATGAGCTACTACGAAGGATATGTGATATCCGCATCAAAACACTTTCAACTTTCAGCTGCTGTTCCCGAAGCCAATTGAACCATGCATGCACCTAGTGAAGCTGCGTCACTAACGTCCCAACAGTGTGGAGCCCCATGTGGTCGCAGTCTGGTCGACCTCGACACTCCCAGGCCTCCAAGAGGTCTCAACTCCAAACATAGAATATCCTTTGCGGAAGCAACATCACATCAGCATGCGCAAGGCGACCAGACAGACGTCATTGGCTACCCTGCGCCGTGCCGCTGATCACCTGGCCGGGATTGAGCTCCAAGGCGCATTATCGATAAGCCTCGTCGCGAACCCTTGCCTATGATCGCATAAAAATGTCGAGCTTGTTGAACGTCGCTTGTTCAACAACCTGCTGTGTCTGCGCGTGCTCCTGTTCCAACCGAGCCCTCTAAGCCGCAAGTGCTACTCATAGCTAGCCGTGGTCCTACACTCAATTCACACGATACACCTCTTCACAAGCAGCCGAGGCTTACTACTGCCTTGTTTTCTGGCTCTCCCTAGGCTTCTCGCCTTGCCTTCGTCGGTGACTTCGAGGTGAATTGACCTTCCTAATCTTCTCAAGACCAGCAAAACCCTGACAGTGGCTTCCCACATCTTTCCACCGTCGCTGTCTCGATTGTTCAAAGGACAAGTTGCCAAACGCGCCTTCCCAAAGTCCGCACGCCCCACTGCTACACAAGCAACGTCACACGCCGCTGCACTCCGATCCCACAACATACGCGGGCTTTCAGCACACACAAGACATACTGAGAGAACAATGGCAACTCTGGGGGCGCAGAAGAAGCACAAGGTGACCATTGTCGGGTCTGGCAACTGGTACGTACCACTGAGAAGTGTTCGGTTCAACGGCACAGCTCCCACGGAATGGGACAGCGACAAGGAATGCGCCGCCCGCTGACACCAAGCCTAGGGGAACCACCATGTCTAAGCTGGTCGCCGAGAACGTCGAAGCACATCCGACTCTCTTCGACCAGACGGTGCAGATGTGGGTCTACGAGGAGGACGTGACCATTCCCAAGGATTCTAGACATTTTGACCCGGGATCCGAGACGTCAAACAAGCCCCAGAAATTGTCACATTTGATCAATACACTCCATGAGAACATCAAATATCTCCCGGGAATCACGCTGCCTCCCAATGTGGTCGCCAACCCCGATCTCCCCGACTCTGTGAAGGAAGCCACTATCATGGTGTTTGTGCTGCCCCATCAGTTCATTCCTCGAGTGTGCGATCAGCTTGCTGGCAAGATTGTACCATTCGCGCGAGCAATCTGCTGCACGAAGGGTGTGGATGTTAGCGAGAAGGGCATCAGGCTCATGTCGGAGGCCATCGGTATGCGCCTGAACATTTACTGTGGAGCTTTGTCTGGTGCGAACATCGCTTCCGAAATCGCGCAGGAAAAGTACTCGGAGACAACGGTCGCTTACGATCCGCCACCCATGGATTCTCGCGCGCCCACGCCTTCCGGGTCTCCAACGTCTTCTCAGGTCGATCTGATATCCCCTAGCAAGCCAAATCCCAGTGCTCGCTCGGCGCGTTTGAAGGCACTACCCGCAGAATATCCACCCCTGTCTCATGAGAATGTGCGGAAGCTCTTCCACCGCCCTTACTTTCACGTGCGCATCGTGGACGATGTTGCTGGCGTGTCACTTGGCGGGGCGTTGAAAAATATCATTGCGTTGGCGGCTGGCTTCGTCGATGGGCTAGGCTGGGGTGATAATGCCAAAGCCGCGGTGATGCGTGTCGGCATCTTGGAAATGGTCGCTTTTGGCAAAGCCTTCTTCGAAGACAGCGCCAAAACGAGCACATTCACCGAGGAGAGCTGCGGCGTCGCCGACGTGATAACATCATGCATGGGCGGCCGCAACTTCAAGTGCGCCAAGAAGGCGACTGCGACGGGGAAGAGCATCTTTGAAGTCGAACAGGAGGACCTCAATGGCCAGAAGCTGCAAGGCACAAGCACGGCATATGAAGTGAATAGTTTCTTGAGAAGTCAGGGATTGGAGGCAGACTATCCTCTTTTCACGGCAGTCTACAGTGAGTTCATCATTTGGAGGCGTGTGACTACTTTGGGCACTGACGCGTCCACAGACATCTTAGAGGGCAACGTCAAGCCAGAACAGATTCCGCAGCTCATTGAGCCTAAGGCCAAGTGAGCTTATGACGGAGCGATAACCCATCTTTGTTCGTCTTTGCTAGACGTGCAACTGACAAGACTATCTATAAACTTCTGTCAACGAACGGTCAGATTCGACGCGAGACATGTCGCCTTTGTTCAAGAGATTTGGCGATTTAAGACTCCGTAGACGTAGAGGCATGCAAACCGCAATACAGTCCATGAAGAAGCTTTCATTCAAGACTTATGTCTCTGACACTTTCTCACGTCCCATCTACAGTCTCTGTGACTCTATAGGTGTGAAGATTCTCAAGAGTTTCGATAGTCTTACTGATACGTCCACTCACTTCCAGGGTCTTGCAGTCATCCGCGAGGAATATTCAAATTCTGATACCTCTCTGGTCTTTGATTCCCAGGGCGCGGTTCGCGTTCAGAATCACCGCGCGCGACCACGCGCAGTGAAAGGCGCTGGACAACGTCACCCCTTCTAATTTGGCAGGCACGACCGACCTAGCCTCAAACGCGGATTGCACTCTAGGCCTGCACTCGCAACCGCCCTCACTTCAACACCACCAAAGAAGGCAGCAGCTCACCTCACGCTCTCCCCTCGCTCTCGCCATGTCACCCTCTACCCTCGATCCGCAACCAAACAGCATCTCGCCTACCATGCCGACGCCTCCGCCAACTCTCCCACTCTCCACATCAACAGGCCATCTCCGCTGGGCCCAGGCTCACCAAGAAAACCAGAACCTCTCAATCTCTACCTCGACCTCCAAACTCGGCGGCTCCAAACTCCCCATCTCCATCCCGCCCTCGCCCTCGCCCTCACACTCGCACGCGCAACGCGCCGACGCAGGCCGCGCCGGCACATGGACATGCTGCCGCTGCACAAAAACAAACACCGTCTACCTCCGGGGCGGCGCACACCCGCTCGGCGCGCTCGCGTGCGCGTGTCCGCATAAGCCGTGCGCCGGATGCGCGTTTGGCGGCTCGCTGAGAAGGTTTGTGCCTAGGGTGGAGCCGGTGCAGGTTGAGGTTGCGGCGGTGGGGCGGGGGAGGTTGGATGGTGGGATTGGGAAGGAAGGGGGGTTGGAGGGTGGACTGGAGATGGAGATTCCGTTTGGGGTTGTTTGTACGGGGTGTGGACTTAGTTGGCGGGCTCAGGAGGTGGATGTGAAGGGGGAGGGACAGGGAATGGGGATGGGGTTGGGGATGAAGAAGGGGGGGAGTTTGATGCGGGATGTGACGGTGCAGATGCATCAGCAGAATACTGGCACCGGTAGCAACAGCAACACCACCAGCAACGCCAATCCTAGCAAGGCCAACACCAGCAAGCACAAAATGACACCGCTGGAGGGCCGTCTGCGGAAGAGCCAGAGTCTGATGAACTTATCACTTGCTACTCTCCATCGGCGCACGCAGAGCGGTGTGTCGACGCCCGAGGACCGGGGCAGGCTGAGGGAGAAGCAGAGGCAGAGCGGGAAAGAGAGGGTTGCAGATGCGAAGACCGCGCTCGTCAGGTTCAGCGGCATTCAGTGCTCGTGCGGATGTGTGTCTGCTCTGGAGTCTTGTGTCTGCTTCCGCTGCGTGGCTGAACTCGCTATAGGGCCGAGAGAGACGGCGCAGACGCAGATGAAGTCGCAGATGCAGAAGAGCGAGGTTGCCGGGGCCGCGCAGGGAAAGGCTGATGAGAAGGGAAAAGGAAAGACAGATGAGAAGGCTCAGGAAATGGAGATCAAGAAGGACATAGAAAAGAAGCGAGAAAAGGGACCGGACAAGGGACGCTACACGAACGAGAAACTCTTAGCCATGGGCCACGACAGCGCGGAGATCAAGGTTCGCGGTGGTCGTATCGCTCACCCAAACCCACTGAGGTCCAATCCAGTCGACTAGTGCGCCTACCTTAGCTCGGGCGTTCCGAACGATGCCTTTATCTGGATTCGGTGTCGGTCTATCTGCAAGCTGGTGGATTAGCTCTGGTATGGATATATCGGGGGACAAATCAACGTTGGCGGTATATGGCGTGGAGCAGCTTGCAACTACTTTACGCATCAGCGAAGAAGACAACGGGTACGAGTGAGATATTGAATACTCGGTCCTCAATAACACCATGGAAGTTGGCTTACTGACTACACTGCTGCCTCCATTCGTGCTCGATTGCCTTGACCGGTGAAAGTTCCCCCAAATGATGACCAGCGGCAGCTACCCACACGTGCCTTCCTCGTCTCCGTATTGCCCACCCTGGCCTTCAGCAAGCCATCGATATCAGTAACTTCCACCCCCGGCTCGTCGCGAAGAAGCCTGGCAGCCTTCAAGCTTACCAGCAGCATTGCCCTTGACGATCAGAAGGTCTCGCTTGCGGCCGCCTGAGGCCACGGCCAGCGCCGAGCGTCGAGGTCACTCGAGTTCTCCTCAGCCTCGTGCTAACGGTCAAGCTCGCGCGGGTCATCTATGATTTACAGGTGATGGTTCGCAGCCACCAGGCAACACAGTTGGGAGACGGCAGATTGGCGAATGGCAGATGGATGGCTCACGGTGCAAAGCCACACAGGCTGCGGGCTGCGGGCTGTGCTGACGGGTCAACCAACCCAAGCACCTGGACATCGCGAAATGCGCACGACCGAGGCCAAACAGCGGTCAGGCGCGCGCGAGAGCAGACTCCATAAATGCGGTGACGGCTGCGCTTGCTGCAGGTATACAGGTCCTCTCTGCATCCAGACATCCATTCTAACCACCTGTCCGCAGTTTGCCGACTCAACCAGCCTTCGTTTGCGCTCGCGTTTCCCAGCTGCACGCGCAAGGACAACGGGCAAAGGCCAAGCTACAAGCTACCCGTCTCCACGGCTAGCTACCCGCCATCTACGACATAGCCTAGCCCTGTGCAGATTATGGTCCCTGCGTGCCGGTACAGACCATGCCCCGCTATCCATATCTCTGGCCCCCAGGGCCACTGACAAGTCTACGCTGCAGGTCCCGCATAGACTCCTTCTCGACTGCCGCATGTAATTCGACGTACGCCTCGCACACGAGTACACCAGCACTCTCGCGGTCCTCGACGTTGATCGCGCAGGAGCGGGCAAAGCAGGTCGCAGAGCACCTCAGCCATCAACTCTCGAGCTACCTGGACAGCGAACTTGTACAGCTCCCCATATCCACCATGACGAACGACATCAACAACACCACCACCACCACCATGGCACCGCAACCCACCTCGGAACTCGACACCCCCGCAAAAGACCTAACCGCCACCATCCCCGACACCTTCAACCAACTCCCCCCCCTCCCCTCCCCCCCTCTGCCCCAGCACCCAGCCTTCCACCACTACAAACCCCCCGTCCCACCCACCTACCCAGGCTACTCCGTGTTCCTAGCCGGCTCCATAGAAATGGGGCGCGCGATCCAATGGCAGTCCCACATACTCCCCTTCCTGCACAACCTGCCGCTAACCATCTGCAACCCGCGGCGCTCGACCTGGGACTCTGCGCCGGACGCCGCACAGCGCCTGCGCGACATGGAGCGCCAGGTCGACTGGGAGCTGCAGGCGCTGGACGCGTGCGATGTGATTTGCTTCTTCTTCGATAAGGCGACTATGAGCCCCGTTACGATGATGGAACTCGGGCTTTGGGCACGGAGCGGCAAGGCGGTGGTGTGCTGTGATGATGGCGTGCAGGCGGGCGGGGATGCGGATGCGGATGCGAATGGGAATGCGCATAAGGGGTTTTGGAAGGGGACGAATGTGCGCATGGTTTGTGAGCGGTATGGCGTGCCGCATGTGAGGCGGTTTGAGGAGCTGGTGACGGAGGTGAAGAGCATGTTGGCGAGGAAGGGTATGCGGGTTGAGGAGGTGGAGTGGAAGGGGGAGAGCGTGGATGAGGAGGAGGAGGGGCAGGAGGGGGGCGTCAGTTTGTAGGTGGTGCGTGGCTGGGGCGGCAGATTTGAGTGAAGGCCGCACAATGATGGCATGGCGGATCTCTGCGAGCGACTTCCAACAGGAGAATTTAGAGGGGAGGGAGGCGGTTTGGCTGCGTGTGCTTAGTTGGCTCTGGGGGCTTTTTTTCCTTTCTATCCCGGCTCGGGCAGCTCGGGCAGTTCGGGTGTCTGGGTTCCTGGAGTTAAGAGTTTGGAGTATTCGGTCTTGGGATCTTGTTCCTGGTTTCATTTCACGATACTCATCTATGTCCAGCATTGGCGGCATCGGCAAGGGCGGCAATTTCCTTTTACTTTTCTTGTACTTGTCATACCTTTTCCTATCCTACCCTACCCTATCCTACCTAGCCACAATATACCCCCTAGAGACAGCTGCTGGTCTGGCTTTCTCTACATATAGTGAATATGTTTCCAATGTATAATAGATTGGAATGCTCCACCAGAACGGAAGTGGCAAGAACTTCACTGCGTGAACGAAGAGCCCTGGGGGCGCTTGACGATAGGAGAAGACAGGACCCAGTATGTTCAAAACAGCCGATAACCCTCACACAGTAAATCAAGAGGAGAGAACTTTTAAACCACCGTATTTTGATTTCTACTTCTCTGCGCAAACAGACTCGACCATTCGACCCATCGCCCTCAGCCTGAACCTGAACCTGAACCTGAACCATAGCCCTAACCACCCACGCCCAGCTACCTAATGCCAGCGCTCTATGCATATCATACCATAACCCCAACCCTAACCCTAGAACCCAGACTTTCATAACATCTCATAACCCCTCATAACCCTGCCTTATTCCGCAAAAAAAGCCAAAAAGAAAAGGGACGTGGTATAACCGCTCAAGTGCCCAATCAGTGAAGAGCCGTGTAGTGAAAAGGAAACCTTGACGCCCGATGCCCGACGGAAAAATTGCCAATCAGACCAAATGCCTCGGGTACGCTAGCGTTACATGCATGCCATAGTCGTCAAACGTCAAATTCCCCATTCCCATTCTCCTCCCCATGCGCGTCCTTCTGCCAAGCGTTGAAGTGTTGGCTTCGCGTACCATGTCGGAAGGTTGTCGGAAACAAAGGAAAAGCATGAAATAAAGACTCCACACGGAGAAGTATTGTTTTTGTAGAAGCTGGGTATCAGCTACATGTTGAAACTCAGATGAGCTGCCCGGTAGCAGCCACCATAGGGCTTCTCGCGTTTTGCTGGTTCAACGGCGACTCGTACGCCGACGCACCCCCAGTAAGCGATCCCTGCCGTCCACGGAAATAGGTGTTGTTGCTGTTGGCATAACCATTACCCACTGGGGCAAAGGTAGCTTGATTCTGAGCCATGGCAGGCGGTGGACCAGTGACCATGTTGCGGTTGCTTCGACGGCGAGTCATGACCGGCGATGGTGGAGTGGCTTGAGCAGTATGAGACGATCCAACCGATGTCATGCTCTCGTTGGAATTACTTCTGATGTGCTGAGGAGCGATCGTGGTGCCCATGTTGACAGGCAATTCAGGAGTTCCAGAAGGCCTGCGAAAACCAGCGGTGAAGGGGTTCGTTCGTACAGGAGCCGCACCAGGCTGGTAGGATGTATTTCCAAGAGCTCGCATTCGTGTGTTGATAAGCTCGCGAGCTCGGGCATCACGTTCATCTGGCGTAATGCGAGTCGGCCGAGAGGGCGGTTGGGCAGACGCATTTGCACTCTCACCCGCACCCGCGTTCGCTACGGGCGATTGAGGTGGTCGTGCTTGATCGCTAGCTCTGAGAGTCCGCGAGGAAGCCTGGCTGTTCAGACGGCGCTGTGATGGCTGTGCGCGCAGATTGATTCGCGACGACTGGACCCTCATTCCTTGAGGGGGGATACCTCCATCGCGAATATTAGCACGCGAGTTCGACGCCCTCAAGGTAGCCGTTGAGGATTGATCTCTGAGCGCGGGGCGAGAGGTACGGCTCCTAATGCCGTTAGGTTGGACATAAGCGCCCCACGGGTTACCCGCACGTTGGTTGACGAAGCGTCCTTGGAGATTGAGACCCACATTGGTATGGGGGAAAGATGGGTACACTGGTGAAAATGTAGGTGGATTCCGTCTGCCGGTAGTAGAGGGTGGCCTGGCGCTGATTCTGCTTGGCGGCCGGTCGATCATATCCACTGCTGCTGCTGCCTGCGCCTGAGCTATGGAGTTCGCAGAGTATTCAGAACTCGGAGTAGTTGTGCCCGGGGTGTAGATGACAGATGCGTTACTGGCGGAGCTGATTGAGCTAGCGCGGTCGTCTCTGGCATAATTGTCGACATGATTAGTCGCGGCGATGGAAGCTGAATTGACAGCTCTTCTCGGAGAGGTCGGCATCCTGGCCACCGGGCCCATGTTCAGGGAATTATCCATCAGTGGCGTTCGTAAGCGGGTTGGTGCTGGAGCCATGAAGGGAGAGAATTGTTGCGCTGGGCTTGGCCGGTTCCTGTTGGCAGTCCTCGGCCGGGTAATGGGCGTGATAGATCGAGGTTCAAGGTCTACAAGATTGTGGCCCCCTTGAAACTCCTGAAGGGACCGCTGGTGGTCAGCGAACATCCAGCTAATTCGTGGGTTGTATCGACGATTTCCACCTCGCTGTGAATCGTCCGAATGATCATCTGCGTCCAGGTCAATAGCGTTCTCCTGAGAGAAGCCCCGATTGTGAAATCGGCTTTGGATAGGGTTATTGAAGGCCGCCGCATTGCGCATGTGAGCTCGTGAGCGGCGTGCACGTAATGAGTTCATCGCCATGGTCACGTCCCCATCAGGGTCTGGGTCCGAATCGTCGTCATCTGCCTCGCCGTCTTCGTAGTGTGCCGTGGATGTCGAGAGCACCGAGGATCTTCGTCGTAGGCCGCGCGATGCGTCCATGAATCGGGTGCCGCTTCGTGAGGGCGGGCGGATACCGGCGTCAGGCCGCGGTCGATCTGCAGTAGGTGTTAGAGAACCGCCCAATCGAAGTCTGTCATTAGAAACCGCAGTCGTGTCACACCCGATAGTCGTTCGCCCTCCGTCACTGTCATCATCCTCGTACATCTCCTCATCCGGCCCGTCATGCTGCAACATCCACCCATCCGCCTGCAGCAGTGCTTGCGTGTCCTCGTCGAGTTCCTGCTCATGTGAAGCGTCCGTTGACGTTGATGAAGGCGGACCGCTGGGTTCTCGGGAGCCATTGGCTCGGTTTAGCAGGCGGTTCTGAGCTCGATTTCGCTGGCCTCTCCGTATGGGACCCTGGTCTTCTTCTTCGTCTTCCTCCTCATCCTCGGGGACACTTGAGATGCTGGAAGAGGCTTCAGATTCGACGATCCGGCGAGCTCTCCCTTGCAACCTGGCGCGGCTGGTCGGAGGTTGAGGCGTTTGGCCTGGGGTAGACGAAGCACTGGTGGAGGCGTGGGATTGCGGGCCGTCATCGTCTATGAAATCGTTCATGGACGAGTCCTCGTCTGCTCCCTCCTCGTCCTCTTCCTCGACCGTGTCCATCTCGTCTGTGTACATGTCTGAGACAATGCTCTGGCTGTAGGACCGCCGACTGCCAGCCTCACTGTGCGTCATCCGGCGGTGGTTTCGAAAGCCGGCCTGCGGGGGAATGCCGTGCTGAAGGTACCTCTGCATCATGTAGGATGTCTCGTCGCCAAGGTAGTCTTCCCAGCCGTCCATTTGGTCGTCATAGCCGTCAAGGCCGTCGTCCATGTCGAATTCAATATCGAGGTCCTCGCCAGACAAATCGCGCTCAGACGTCTCGTCCATGTCACTGAAGCCGTTGAAGCTGTTGTTCCAGGTCACCTCTCCGTTGTCATTGAAGAAGAGCCCGCATTGCCCGCATTCGCCATCCTCGAGCTCCCAATTACAGAGAGGGCATCGATCAACGCCGTCCTCTTGGTCTCGGATAGCTCGCAGGTGAGGCGTTGGAATCCGCCCCAAGGACCGAGAGAAGCAGCCCTTGAACAGCCCTCCAGTTCGCGGATCTGGGTTGTCCTTGTCTTGCTGGACGGCGTCAGCCTCCTCTTGTTGGCACTTGGCATGATTCTCGACTGTCTCGCCTGGCGGGAGTAAGTCGGGTCGGCTGACGAAGAGCGTGGTCATGTCCCGGAGCTGCAGCGAGGTCAGTTGGTGTTTCATTGAGATGGGTTTCACCGGGAACTTACGACGTAGGCGGGCGCGGGTATCTGGGAGACGACGGCGCGGCAGTCGGGACATGTCTTGCGGGCCTTGTTGGCAACAAACCACGTACAGAGGCACTGCGGAGCGTCAGGCTAACTGAACAGCGGACATGAGCACAATGTACAAAGACTTACACTGTAGCAGTACGTGTGGCCGCAGGCGATGGTGTAGGGCTGGTAGAACAGACGCACGCAGATCTTGCAGGTGAGGTGCGAGCGGAGCCCGTCAAAGTCGGCTTTCAGGGCTTTCAGTTGCTGCACACAAAGGTCAGTCGGCGCCGTCCTTGTTCCATTGTGCGGCGCCAGCCTCACCTCGTCTGCTCTGCTGGGCTTGGGGCTCTCGTCGGGCTTCCTCGCCATCTTCTGCTTGAGGCTGTCCTTGCTGGCCGGCCTCGCGGGCTTATCGCCCTCGACCGCTGCTGCTGCCGCTGCCCTGCTCGGCGTGGTGCCCCGGACAGCGCGTGCGGCGGGCGTCATGCTGGCGGGCTGCTGCGAGAGGTTGTTGTTGTTGTTGTTGTTGTTAGTGCTGCTGCTGCTGCTGGCATGGCCGGGCGTGAGGTTCGCCGCCGCGTTCTTGGGCCTGCCCAGCGCCGGCGGGGTCGGTGACGGTCGTGTGCTCATGATGGCGAGCGAGGCGGTCGGCGGGGGCGGAGAGAGAGGGCTGCGAGCTGCGGCCAGGTCTCACAGCACGATGGTGGTCGCAGGCAATGGGCCGCCTCTGCATGCACTCCGCGCTGGGAGGAGCAGCTGCTGTGTTGCTGGATGGCTGGAACCTGCCTAGGGAACAGTAGGGATACTTCGTATGCAGGACCGACCGGGTCGAGTTGGCGTGCGGTCGCTGCCGTCGCGGTGCGTCGCTGCAATTATTATCCGGAGCACGCACCCACGCACCACGCACGGCCTTCAAATAGGCGCCTGTCCCGCCGCTGCCATTCGCACCCGCTCACCTTCACTTGCTCTCACTCACGCTGTCCTTCGCGGCTCGCAGCAGACTCGCCCAAACTAGCCGCTGCGACCTGCCATTCCACAGGAAACAATTGGCACCGCGAGCTCTGCCTGCCTCACGGTCATGTTCAAACGCGTCCCGCCCAAACATGGAGCCTATCAGAGCGTTTGCTGCGACATCAGATCCTCAAATTCACCTTCACCAGGGTAAGAGTATTGCCGATCGCGAGCTTTGTCTGCTCGTATACGAGTCGTGGGCCTATCTAGTACACACATGCTCTCTCTCAGCGCATTGAATCACCAGCATCACATGTTACGAATGTACACGATCTATTCAAAAATGGAAATATATATAAGACTACTCCTCCAGCTGCAACATGTCCTTGTCACACCCGGAGATCACCATCCCGCGGCTGGTGCAAGAGAAGATGTCCAATCTCGTCACCGTACTATATCTACGGGCTCGAAACGAATGCTTCAGCTGTACGAATGCTGCGGAATGAAATCGTTCGCCATGCTGTCACCAAAAGCGCCTCTCCAACGCCCTGCCCCAAAACGAAACATTCACGTCATGGCCAATCTTCAATTTCGGTTTACTCGACTCGCGCTCGCTTTGCTGGGCGCTTGTCGCTGTTTTCAGCACCGACCTCGGCGTCGGGGTAGTCATGCTCGGGAAGCATACCCGCCACGACCTTGCTGTCCTCCACCACTTCTTGATCCGTGTGCTTCAGGAAGGCGTATGACTCTTTGAGAAACCTTTTGTGGCCCATGGTGTCGAACTTCTTGCCAGTCCTCCGTCGAGTCATCATGTCTTTGCGCTCCTTCCTAATCCGCTCCTCCATGATCTCGAGACGATACTCCGAAAATTGGTAATAGAGATCAGACAGAACCGACACAGGACGGACCGTTGTCAACACCGACTCGTCCTTGATGGCCGCTGAGCGAGGACGGAAGCTGGTCACTGATGTGATTCGCTCCTTGGCCCCGAGTGCGCGCAGGGCCTGATGGGTAATGTACCGACCTTGGAGAATGACGGCGGAACCCTCTTGCGGACCGCGAACTTTGAGGATCTCGCCTGTTGCAGTGCGAAGAGCCGTCTCTCCGCCTACCATGTTCGTGCAGTCACTCAGCATAAGCACGCACACGAACGGGTAGCTGTCAGTGTGCCATCCAACGATGGGCTTATCATCTTCCCATGGGCAGCCTGCGATGCCTTCGTCGTCGGCGAAGAAGCGCTTCTGCTTGCGGATTGCAGCAAGTTCCGCCTTAGTTTCGTCATCCGTCTTGACCATCAGATTGATGTGGCCAATCTCAAAGTCCATCTCCGGGATGAGATCGATGCCTGCAATCGACGAGATGATTTTCAGAGTCTCGGGACTGTTCCATGCGTCATAAGCGAAGGGAGCATACTTTGGCGCATAGCCCCGAAGTTGGCATGCGGCAAGATTGCTGCTGTAGCTGCAGTTTGCCATGACTTCGGGCTGAAAGATTTCTGCTCGCATTTGTTGGACAGCTTCACGTGAGAAGAGTTGGAAGGGCTGTGAGACGGCCACTGGGGAGACCCCAACATCTTCCGCAAACCCAATGTCCTTCATCATGATGACTTGCGGCGGCGCGGCATAGTCAAGATGCTTCTTCGGCTCGAATTTGGTCCCTAACGGAGCTTGCTTGAGGGCAGTGGCATGCTCGATGATAGGCCTAATCTTAAGGCGAGGGCTGGCTGCCACGGTCTGGGTAGCGACTGCCGCCATTGAGACTTTGCGGATGGCTGAAGTTGTAGACATTAGGCCGGTCGTCTGAATGTGGGTTGAAGAGAAACGGAAACGTGGGGAACAGGAAGTGGAGGTCAAAGGCAGTGGGCCACGTTAGGTTCCTGCGCGCTTGAATGCGGCACAGAGAAGAACGCGACGAGAGGTCCAAATACTCCAACGACGTTATGGCTCGGCTCAAACGACATTGTATTGTGCGCAAAGAATATCATTCACGCCAGTGAAGTCGTGGCTGCAAACATGAAGCCGAGAAGGAGTGGCATGGCTCATGAACGACGTAACTTTACAATGATGATCGAGAAAAGAGATATCCAGGATGGAAGGCAAGGAGCACATCCGACTCACCTCTGGAAGGATGCTTCGATGAACGAACTTTTCTCAAAATTTCAGAGCAGTGTGGAAGAATGCCGATATGGAGTCAACGAAGCAAGAAGCAGCCAACGCTTTTCCCCCTAAACAATGAAGGTGATATACGAACCACTGCAATGACGAAAAAGTGAAGCCTTTATAACTACGTAGCGGCAGTTGGCTTCTCGTTTTCACCAGCACCGTAGCGGATGGCAATGCAGCGTGGCCCGGATTGAGTCGGTTCAGTTACCGCCAGAATGGCGCATGTAGTCGCAACGCGCATCGTCGGATCTGCTCCCTCCACGCGAATACGGACTCATACCATTGGTCCGCAATTATCACAGGCTGATGTAGCTTCACGGGCGGAACTGGTGAACAGCGCAGCACCTGGCTCAGCGTGCGTCTACCCGTTGTCGGAGCATCTATCTTATCAGTCTTATCGATGCCCAGTCGGCCGCCATCACCAATGGTTAGCTCACCAACGCGTGTGAACCGTATGTGAGAGGAGATACATTCTTCTTTCACATGGACATCGTCAGAGCTGCACGGCCATTGCCTGAGCACTGGGATGAGGAGCTTTCTTCAAGACTTTGTCCCTGGATGGAAATAGTTTCTGTTCACGGAAGCCCGAGAAAAGTTGCCTGCATCAGCTGAGATTCTAGGTCCTAGTCGGCTTTGTTGAAGGAATCCAACAAAGACGTCGCAGTGCACTTAGGCCTTGCCCTCGTCCCGGCAGATCTAGCACTCACATTGTCGAGTCCGAGGAGGTCATTCGAGAAGCCACGTCCTTGCCGCGGCCATCGTTGGAACACGTCGGAGAGCGGTCAGGCTGCGTTCATCAGTAACTGCAGCGACGAGTATTGGTTCTCTGGAGCGCAGATAGAGACACGTATATCAAAAGTGGAGGTACAAGTCGAAAGGTGTGGAGGGGTAGTAGAGTGCCATGGCATAGAGTCATCGAGGTGCACTTGCAAGTTGTCCGGAGTGCTCGATGGCCTGGGGTTTTATGGAACTTATGCCTGAAATTGGGGAAGCGCATCAGCCCCTCCCGGTACTTGCGCATTGGCTATTCGACGCGGACTACCATCAGCCACGCTCCAGAAGAGATGAGTGACCATCTCGGCGATCTGGGAAACAGCCTGCATCGGCCTGCATCTGCATCTTCTACCGGTTACCAACAGAGCTGCATCTTAATTGAGATGGAGTGGTGACCTCAGATGCACCACTGGTGCTAGGTTGAGATCCGTTAACGGAGACTGATTGGCATCAAGGGACTATTCTGATTGGTTGCGCTGCTCCCCTCTTCGAGGCTATACCAATCTACGTCTGCATGTTCCAACCAGCCCACGTATGCCACGAAACGGACAGGACTCTCGTCTAATGACACGTCCGCTCTGCAGATAGCAGCCGCTCCGAACGGTAACACTGGGACGCATAAGGCATCAGTGCAGCAATGCTAAGGAGCCTTGCAGTCCTTGGGATCCAATTCTTCTGGCTGTCTGCAACCCCAAGGAACCAAGGACGGTCCCGAGAAAGTGCAGTATCGAGCCGCATGTGTCAAAGCGGACGAATTGACGAATGAGACGCTCTCTTTATCGATGTTTCCACGTCACAGCCCCAATTTGACTGCATGACGATAGCTCAACGGGATGATTTTTGTACTTGTGATCAATGCCAGTCTACTTTCATCTTGACCCCTGTCGACTGTGGACCTGCCGGGCACTGTCCAGTGCTTCATTGGGGCGCAAATGTACCACCCAACATGAAAGCCTCCCGCCAACTTGGCTCGTGCAGCGCCGTCGGCGCAGATCTCGCGTGGCCGCTGACTCGCTAAAGGTTCTTTATCGATAGAGACAGGAACGATACTGTGAATGGCTAGACCTCGGTTCATCAATGTTTCTCCGACATGTCTTGGCCTGCAACGACGTCCTTGCAGCTGCATGCTCCTTGACAAGTGACAGCCCTCTCCCGGCGCACTGCAACCCTCACCATGGCCGAAAAAGGGCCCGACGGTGCCGACAAGTCTGGAGACCAGGACTGGACCGGCCCGACTGCAACTCGGTTCGAGAAGTACGCAGACTCTCCCGAGCCTCGACCTCGACCCGCCCGACGGCACTGACACCGGACGATAGTAAAGCCTACAGCGAGTACTTTGATCCATGTCAGGATGCAGCGACGAAGAGCATTCGATGCCTGAACCGCAACGGTGGCGATAGGGAGATGTGCAGCGACTTTTTTCAGTACGTACAAGAAATGACCTCTGCTTTTACAGCGTTCCTCTCCGTCCTCGCATACTGCCTTCAATTACCTTGAACATCCCGCTGCCAATGCTCAGCCTCGCCTCACCTCTCAAGAAATCACTGACCCTTACAGGGCTTATCGAGACTGCAAAGAGCAGTGGGTACGTACCGCTATCTCTATCTAATCGGTCGCGCCGGCGCGGCGTTCTTATCGCAATCCTTCAATCTTCGTTCCAGACCCCAGACCCCAGACCCTTGCCATCACGAAGACGTATCTACACTCGGCATATGAGCCTCCGCAGCCTCACAGATCGCTGACCCTGCAGCGCAGATGAATGCACGGAAAGAGGCTAGAAAGAAGAAGAGCTTTTGGGCCAAACTATCCGACTCCCCGAAAGAGGCGTAGGGTTCGGAACGACGGTATCGATGATACTCCCCTCTGCATACATAGGCGTTGGATACTCAAAATGGGATTTGTGGGAATTTGTAGACTAGGATAAGATGGGTTGAATACGACGAGGACGAGGCCGGACGTCGAGCATGCTTTTGATAAGCTTGCAACGCATCAACAAAACATCAAATCAAACCAGACCAATACAACGCTCCGGACACCGTTCCGATGTGCGGCTGCACATCTGCGCGCCAGAGCCTCTCATGTTCCCCTTTTACAAATCCTGACGCAGTCCCGAAATTCACTGATCTGCCGCTACCGAGATCGACTCCCACCTCTACAATACACCCATGTCATCGTCTACCCATCAATCAAATGATAATGATCAGTCAATCAGCGTCCCCAGATTCCGCGTCTGCTTTCGCCCATTCGGGTAATTTGGCACGCGGTGGCTCCGTCAATCGGATCCCATTCTTTGCCAGGTTTGTCATGGCTCCTCAATTCGCCTGATTAAGTATATAAGTCCATATACTGAACTTTGTTTGTACGGTATGGTGCATACGCTGTGCGACCGCCCGAGTGTCGTGTCGGCTGCTGATGTTAGTAATGTACCGGTATCTATGGACGGAGTCAGCAGTCGACGCACTTCACGTGAGTGATGCGCTAGTCAATCTTCACATATTGTATATCTCTGTCTCTCTGAGCAAGGCATGGACGATGTTGTAGCACAACTATATCCGTCTATCGACGCCCACAGACATGCAGACCGACAAATTGGCATTGGCATTCTCGAAACAATATTCCCAACATATCAGATCGGCCGCGTAGACGCTCGATATGGAGCAGCATTTGCTAGCCAGCCACCTAGCGCAAGTACGTAGACAGTTAGCGGAGGGAGTCGGCGCCAATCTTGGTTGTTCGTACGAGTACAGAATACAGAATACAGAATACAGCGTTTTTGGTTTTTTCTTTTTCAGTCATCAATCGTACAGAGCCTTTCCGCTTACCGACAGCATCATGAAGGCTATACTATGTACAACGCTCTTCAACGTCTTTAATTCATACACCATAGCCTGATATCTGCTGACTATGGCCTGGTGCCGCGGATGCGGCTCACTGTGACCGCGTTCTGCTCGACGACCCGACGCACTGTTGCGGGTCTTTCAATAATCCCGTCTGTGCCATTTCTGCTGGCGTGTGCTATGTACGCATTCTCATAGGGGTACGTGGACGAGTGCAGCTTATCTTCAAATTTCAAGCTTCCGGGGCTTGATATACGTGCACATATCCAGTCTAGTCTGGTTGATACGAGATTGAAGATGAACTGACAGTCCGGCGTTACACGGAGACTGTACACCGACTTCTCAGACTGCAGTGATTGAGTGACCAAATGCCATTTGCCGCATCCATTCTACAATGCTGTTTTGTACATGTAAATGATACACACGAGCCCTCTACTATACACACACACACACACACACACACCCATCCCATCACGCCCCATCCGGTTCACATCTCACATCCTCTTATCCCATCTCCCACTATCCGTCCACCCTTCATCCGCCATCCCCACAATCCCCCATTCATATCCATCTAGTACACAAACCGTCCCTGCCCCTTGACACTCGGATCCGGCAACGAAGCCGCCGCCTGAACAACGTCCCAATCAATCTTGTTCCACCACCTTTCCAAAAACTCCCTCTTGCCCCGGATCCCATAATCCCGCAGCCAGACGTGCTCCCACGTGTTCACGCACAGCAGCGGCACCACGTCGACGCCGCCGAGCGGTTTCTTGTCTGCAGCTTTGGAAGCGCGCTCCGCGGCGCTGTGCGTGCCGAAGGCGCCGACGGTGTTTGTGGGGGTGGATGAGGTGGGGGGGTTGGAGTTGGGTCCGTTAGGTCCGTTGGGTCCGTTGGGTCCGGTGGGGGTGGCGAGAGAGTCAGAGGCGGTGGAGATAGACGACGGGTTGTGCTGGCTCATGTCGGTGGATTGGCGGCGGTAGTGTGCGCCCGAGAGCGGCGAGCCCGAGAGGTAGGTTGGCAGGATGCGTAGGGTGGGCGTGCTGTTTGCAGACCGGGTTTGCACGAGCCAGACGAAGCCGGGGCCGAACATGGCTTCGGCGGTGTCGAGGAAGGTGCTGGTGAAGGAGGGTAGGGAGGAGAAGTTCGTGGCGAGGTGGTGGGTGAGGGTTGGGGAGGGGGCGGATGTTTGGTTCGGGTTCGTGGCCTGGGGGTGTTAGTGTTAAGTGGCGGGGAGGTTGATGGGGATGGGGTGGGGGATGGGGAGAGGAGTAGAGTGAGAGGGAGAGGACTAGAGGGAGTGATAATAGAAAGAGGAAGAGGAAGAGGAAGAGGAAGAGGGAGCACGTACAAGGCCTTTGAAGAAGAAGTGGTTGTTCCAGGCCATGGAAGCGTAGTTGAAGGGCGTGGCTTTCATCGGGTCGCGCGCTGTGTCGATGACAACGGATGAAATGGTACTGTATTCCCATGGCATACCTTCACAACACGCATCAGTCTCTGCAATGGAAGTCTCGCAATGGTGCGCATTGGCGTGCTGTATTGGGTTTGTCCGTACCGGCTGAGCAAACGTTCAATTCCTTCAACATGTACTGCTGGTAATCTGTCCATGACTCCTCGAACGCCTCCTTGCTAAACAGCCCCGGTATGCCATTCCGAATGAGCTCTTCGTGGTTGTTTAGCGTTGGTAAGGAGTGTATCGATCGCGAAGAGGGAGCACTGCATCTCTACCCTCAAGGTCAGTCTGTGGAGAGGCATTGGCACTCGCCTGCAGGAGCGACGTACTAGAGGCGGGGAAGCAAGAGTCCGGAGAGCGGTCGGACGCCGCAGTAACGAGCGTATTATCATGGCTGGCCGGGCGTTCGATATGTCTTCGATGTCGCGGCTGCAGAACGAACGTCGGCGTCTTGCACTTTTTCCTTCCGCCCCTGGTCACGTTTCCGCCTGGGGCCTGCACCTTCGAGATGCGCCAATGGGTCCGGCCAATCAGCACGCGCCACTGCCGGCCGGCGCGTCAACCTTCAGACAACGTCGTCGGTCGCTCGACAGCTCTCGTCCACCCGCAAGCGCCAGCAGGCCCAGCGCTTCGTTTCATCAAAATAGATCGAGAGAGTGCTGAGCCACGGCCTCGAGGAAGTCACCTGCCTCTGCGACGCTGCTACCCGGTGCGAACATGGCCATTCAGCGGCTGTCGTCCATTCAGCGCTTCAACGGGTCTATTTCCAGAACATGGCGCCCGTACAACTGGAGCCTTGCGGACCGCTGGACGGTGAGGGTTTCGCGCGTCGGGTAGGTCTGGTGGGTATCGATGGAGTCGGGTGAGATGTAGGACTGAGTATATACCGTCTGAAGCGTGCCCAAAGCTTCCGTCTGCTATTTCTGATATAGTTTCACGGCCTGCTTAATTTGTTTCCGGGTCCTCTTGTTTCTTCAATCATTGCCAAATCCAGATGTTTCTTGATCTAATCTAAGGAAGAAACATTTTCATCTTTGTATAATTCCTTGAAGCAGGTACTTCACTATTGCGGTCGCGGACCTGGTCTTCGCGGTCAAAAATATCATGCTTCTCTCTACCGTCTCTCCAAAGCTTTCACGCCTGTCGGTTCTATATCTCATATCTACTACCATTTCCACATCGCATGCATTCAACCTCTTCGAACGCTCAGATCCAGTTTGCGGTGGCATATCCGGCCTCTCGCAATGCGGCGACAGCTTCCCATCAGACTTCTGCTGCTCCTCCGACACCACGTGCACCCGTCTAAACGTCACAAACGCTGCCGCCGTGATCTGCTGTCCCAAGGGAGCCGACTGTTCCTTCATCCAACCCACAACCTGCGACATCAGCCAACTAAACGCAACACTACATCCAGACAACCAGATCCACCTCGCAAACACTACCTCCGTCTCTCTCCCAAAATGCGGCGACAAATGCTGTCCCCTGGGCTACTCCTGCAGCGGCGCCATGTGCATCGCCTCCACATCCAGCACCTCCCCCACCTCATCATCCACCGCCTCAACCACAGCACCAACATCCTCATCCCCCGCCAGCGACGCCCCCGCCGCATCCCAAACCGAAGCCGCACCCCTGCCGCAAGCGCAATGCGGGTTCGACGGCAAAGCCTTCGCTGCGGGCTTCATCCCGGGCATCATTTTGGGTGCCCTAGGTACCCTCGCCCTACTCTGGCTCATCAAAAAGCGGCGAGAAGCCGCAGAGCGCAATCGCTACTCGGGCGACTTCGGACACGTCGCCCGCACCATTTCAGACCCCATATACGACCCCGCATACGCAGCCGCGCGCACGGATTTCGTGCGAAGAGGCAGCCACTCTGCCCAACCCTCCCCATCATCGACCACCGAAATGGTGGTCCCAAAGCAGCGCCGCCGACCGCAGAACCCCGGAGCAGCAGGAAGCGGAGGCAGTGGCAGCGGTATGACGCCCAAGATAAAAAGCCTCTGGGAGCGGACGCCCAAGCTAGGATTCGGCAACTCGCCGAAACTAGGCTCAAGCTCGACTGCGAATTTCAGCAGATTACCTGCAAACGGGCACGCGAACGGGAGGGCGAATGGATTACCAGCAAACCCCGCACCCCCAGCTCCAGCGATCAGAGCAGGCGAGGCACGCCGCGACCCGTACAAAACGCCAACGCGCACGCCCATGAGCGCGGCCACGGCTACGGCGCTGCTGAGGACGGGCTCGACGACGGCGACGGCTGCATCCTCCTCTGCACGTCACCCCAACAACAACAACAACAACAACCCCAATAACAATACAATGGGCATGGGCATACAAGTCCCACCTATCTCCTACCCGCACAACCACTCCCAACCCATCTCCTACCTCCACACGCACACGCACAACCAACCCGTCTCCTCCGCAGATTCCCGCCCGCGCCAAGCGATCCGCAGCCAGAGCTCCGAAACCATCGACGTGCTGATGCACCCGCCGAGCTTCCTGCAGCCGCCGCGCGCACCGGGCATGCGCGAGAATCGCTTCACGCAGGACTCGGCGAATACGACGTTTACGAAGCTCATGGAGAGGGCGGGGTTTGAGGGCGGGGAGAGGGAGGAGGTTAGGGGTATGGGGGCGGGGACGAATGGGG
>MU004463.1:0-71450 GCA_010405375.1 Lophiostoma macrostomum CBS 122681
GGACTATTGACCAGCTTAAGAAGCAAGCTCGCCTTATAGACGAGCTGCATCCTCGCGGCTCACAGAGTCCTACTATTCAAGCTGTCCACCAGCTAGTCAAAGGTTGTTAACTAGCTCTAACTTCAGCGACAATCCTTGCACTTGAAAATAAGAAGCTTCAACAAGCTATGCAGCGCCGCCAGCGTAAGCAGCAGCAGCGGCGACTATATATTGCTACTGGAGGAGCTCTAGAGGCTGAGGAAGGTTAATTGCTTGCTGCAGCGGCAGAAAGGGAGGCCCAGGAGGCAGAGCAGGCAGGGCAGCCAGGTCGACAACGAGCACCACCAACATGCAGCAAGTGCCATGAACAAGGCCATAAGAGGACTCAATGTACTACTAGATAGCGCGCATCCTATAAATCAATTCCTATTATCTCCTATTGCGTAGTTATGGAGCTATTGTGTTGCAAAGTGTCGCGATTCTAGTGGGGTGGCCGGATGACTGGTGTGGCCGGATGACCGGTGGAACACGTTACACAGGTCGATGAGTAAGCTAGAGGCACGCGATGAAGGACCGCGATCTGCTTTGGCCACTGGGACCTCTCGAGCGCAAATATATGTGGGTCATGAGCCCGTTCGTGGCCCAGGCTCTACGGTACCGCGTCCGACAAGATCCTGCATGGGCGTGAGTTCAGTCATGCGACGTCCTTGGCCCTTGTTCTTCTGTTTCCGCTGTTCTTGAAGCTGTAAGGCTGTTTGTTGGTCGCGGTAGCACAGAAATCCTTGAAATGGCGTCATGTTGGTGCATGAATACTTCATACGACTTTCATGGGAGGTTGTTGGACGCTGTGTGGATGTACCACCTGGGCATGCGGGTAGCTGTCTGGCACGTGATAGATAGGCTCCGATCCTGTGGTTCACGGGTACTTTCCTGTTTCCATAGATTTCTCAGATTCTCCATGTTTCAACATTGCTATTTCAGGATAAGGTTTATCCTTTAGGTGGGGATAGGATCCCGGAACGACATTTTGCGTGACGTCAGGCGGGCTCGCTGTGCCGCTGTGCCGCTGTGTCGCTGTGTGCCGCTCCGTCTTCTGCAGTCTGCCCAGACAACTGAATCTTCCACCCGTGTCCAAGGGACAAGTAAATTATCGTAGCCAACGTTTCATGCAGTTCGAAAGGCGCTCTCGGAGCTATCGGATTGCTGGATATACGAGATCCCAGTTACCTATCGACACCATCCTTCTCCACCTCCAAATGTCGACGACACATGGTGCAGCTTGCGCACTTCCGCGCTTCCGCTATCACCACCCCTACGCAGATCTTGAAGACTGATTTGCGCAACAATGGGGCTCCGTGTAGATCATTGAAACATGTCCGAGTACCATGACCCCCAGATTTCGTCCCCACTAGCGTTCGGCATATGCATGGGGAACTAGTTTTCTCGATCCTGTGCCGCTGACCTGTCGCCTTCCTCCCCTGCTTCGAACGACTTGTTCCTATAGCGGTCCAAGCTGACAGTAGTCCAAGGTTGTCTTCTTCATCGAAAGAGGGGTTCTTCAACTGCATGTCTCGCAAAATCACACCCATGCACGATGCGTCATCAACATCGCCCGTCCTTATGATCTTGGCGACCCAATTGGGGCTCTGTTGAGTGCCAAGCTCATTCGCCTCTCTCTTACGAACTTGGGAATCTGAAACAATGCCCGATAGATTGCTGTAAACCATTGAAACGCCCTTTCCGAAGTCGCGGGACCGTAGGATCGTGCGGATGCGTCAACGGGTCATTCAGGGTCCAGGCAGACCGACCCGCCCCCCTATGATGGCACACGCAACCTTATCACTAAAGCGAAGGCTCAGCATCTGAGTCGCCTCATGAAGGCCGTCAGTGCGTGCCATGTATTGAGTCACCTCGAGGAGCTGCTTTGGCAGTATAAAGGCTCCATCATGAACGGGCTCTCTCTTCCTCCACGTACCTCAGCACATCGGAATTTATCTTTGTCTGCTTCAGATCAATTCTATTATCTATACAACTGCTTGAACTTTTTGAACGAACAAGTCCTCAGGATGACCACGGAGCCAACGGCGGAGCAGCCCGGACTGACGGCGGAGCAGACCGAGCTGACGGCGAAGCAGACCGAGTGTCTCCGGCGTCTCGATGAACTATACGAAAACGAGCTAGAAGACGGAGGAAAGCGCATTTTCACAAGGAAAAATGTTCAACAGCTGCAGGACATTTGGGTTTCTCACGGTGATATTGGGAGGGACCTGAAGTGGCCCGATATCAACGGAGATATGCACTCTATCGAGGAGTCAACTAGGACAACGCGTGACGCCTTCACACACAGGTAAATCTCGCAGGAGCAGAGGAATAGGATCCTTCGAAAATGACTGATTTTTGCATAGACGAGAAATTGTTAAAAGCGAAGGAAACGATTTTAGGCCTGACAGGGAGTCATTAGCCGAACTTGGGTTCATCCCATATCAAGGAATCAAAGACGAAGGGGGGAATTTCGCTCCGCGCTTGGGCGAGTCGCTCCTAAGAAGGTTCACCAAACATACCTTTGCTTCTTACATCGGGTCCGATTGGATCCGCGCTGAAACTTGGGCTGAATTCCGAGGTAGCTTGCACGAAAAGCTGGTTCATTTCGGAAAGGAATGGCAAGACAGTCAAACCAAGAAGGATCTCCTAGAATGCCTTGAGAAGGTAGACAAATCTACTCCAGTCAAGAAAATTGTAGCCATCGGATTGGGTAGCTTGAGAGGAACACGCGAAAGACACGTTGACCATTTACACCACCACCTGGCGGTTCTCGATGCAGCTCAACATCTTCGAAAGCAATCCCAGCAGGCCGAGAAAGTCGTGGTCTGGTTTCAGGATCCCAGCTATCACGACGACGATCAAAAGTGGCTTGGCAAGTACAACGACGACGAGGAATGGAATAAAGATATTCACGTAGTGTTCCCTCAGGGGAGGAACTACAGTTTCACTGAAGGTTATCTGGAAGTGGACGCGACGACTCTTGTCTGGGTGGGAGAAAACTCTAAGGGGCCGGTTGAACAGATTATTGCGGATATAACAGTACCATTCTACGGTCCTGCGGGCTTCTTCTGGGATACAAGGGGTTATTGTGATCCGAAAGAATGGACAAGACAGAAAGAAGTCGAGGATTACATTCCGCGAGCTTCCAGAAATCCACTTAACGAACATGTCATTGAGATGGTCAAGAATTATGACAAGCACGAGATTTTCGACACCGTTGACGGTGAGACCGTTCCGTTGTGGGACAAGGCGCTGTGGCTCAAAAAGCCAAAGGCCACAAAGGCATAGGGCACCTTCCGGTGGGCTACGAAAGTCGGGTTCCTTTTGCTATCATTCTTACTCTCTTTACCACTCTTTTGTTAGACTTTTCGGATCTCATCACCTTCATTGTGATAACATTGGTTTCTTTGATAATCGATTCTTACTCTCTTTAACACTCTTCATGTTTGGGCATATTGAAACATATCTAGAGGACTGTCATATTGGTTTCTTTCTTTTTTTTCCAATACTTCTCTTTGACTACTCATTTCGGTCTTTCGAGAACTTCGAGGAACTTTTGTTTGCATAGATTTTCAGAAAGACAGACATGTGTATGGATAGTCGCGGGTGACTACCTGGAAATCAAACAAGCTCTACGGACCTTCAACTCCCAAATTATAGATGCGTACTACCACCGTCAGACACTTGCTAGCTTTAGTCCACGATGAATCCAGCACCCTTGCTGCCTATTCACACTATAAGATGTAAAACTCCCATCTGCAGTTTTGGTATGCTACTTAATTAGAGAAAGCTGATTATACGAGCGTAGGAGACAAAGCGGATAGGCTCGTGTTGGCCTCATCAATCACGATCAGCAGCTCACCCATTGCGATGCATTCTACACACGGTACCCAAGATACTTATCCGACCAATGTAGTCCTCCTTACGCCATTGCATCGACCGTATCACGCCTGATGGTCGCAGGGTCCCGTGACTGGTTAATCCTGTAGGTGTACCCGATTATGTTATCTGGGTAGTAGCATGGATAGCATGATGGGGTTTCTAGCAATCACCATGATGTGGGTCGCAACAAATACACACTTCGCAAATGACAAGGTGAAGCAAGCTAGGGAGAGGGTCAAATGACCGTCTGAAGCTTGCTTCTAAACAACTATCTGTCTTTACGATGTGTATATAAGATAATCTGGATGCTCTGTTACAAGAGAACCTCAACACCTACACAACGTGGGCATCTACAATCTGGAGAACGATATGGACTTCGATACCAGGCTCAGTAGCATTTCTCAAGAGACCCGAGACGAAATCTATCGGAGTGGGTTGACAGGCAAGGATTCCGGCAAGGGAGAGCATGATATCGATATCTTCGTGAAAACGGACGGCAAATCCATTCAATGTCCGGCGCTAGACTACATCGACGAACTAGCCCGCAACAACAACCGCCAGTTGGACGAAGTAAGGAATCTCTTATTCAGTGGCTCTCGGTTCCGCTACGTCATCAAGGATACTTCGTGGCCACCATCTTGGCCATTCGACCAATTATTGCAGCGCCTGAGACAGCATCCAAGTGGACCCGAAAGCGTCAGAAAGCTCTACATCGAGCGCTTCACAATACACGGTCTTGATCTCGGCGATCTAAAGGAGGCTGATCGAGACGCCGAGGCTCGACTCGGCCATATTCCCATATCAGCTGATGTGGGCCAGTCTCCTTTTCTTACGCACAGGCAATCTGAAAACAAGTCGGGTCCTCTGAGGACAACTCTTCAATTGGGTTTAATGAGAACTGTTCACCTTCTCCGAGATAACTTGCCGAATCTGGAGCAACTGGACCTGGGCCTTGATATTGTGGAATGTTTCCCCTGGACCCAAGATCCACAAGGGTGGTCTCTCATGGAGGCGATAAATGAGTATGACTTGAAAGGTTGGGGCTTTGATGGAGTGTCATCCATGGGTTTCCTTCTGAGAGCCCTGCGGCTCAGAAATAACATCGGTTCATTGAACATCAGGATCTGTTGGGGCGACTTCTTCCGGCCTAACCGCAAATTCAATGTCCAACTGAGTGATGCGCAGATCCGAGGGTATGAGGACGACTTTCTGAAGGCCTTCCAGAGTATGGTACCAGCGAAGAGTATCACACACTACCGCGGCTCAGAGTAGTGTGTGTGGTTTTCTCTACTTGTCTGGCTATTCGGTTCAACTTTGTTTCGTGTCTTGTAGAAGCGCATAGAATCTGTAGTGTAGCATGCAACTCCTATAGTTAACCAGATAATCAATATCGTGTATGGTGAAGCGATCGAGCAACAATCTTATAACGGACCGACATTCACAATGTTGCTCTTGGCGGTCAGAGGATATCCTGAGAAGCGATATATGGACATCTGATTTCAACGAGCTAAAGCGTGTGCTGCACGCGAGTTTGTTGCCGTCTTGTGAAGATTGTCGATCACATGCTTTTTCCCCTTTGTTACCCAATGAAGCCCTTTCGGTTATCTATGGTAATATGGAGGCTGGACTCTTACAAACCTCCTAATCCTTGTCCCGACAGACATCCGCAGATCCAGCATCCATCCCAGTTAAGGACTTTGCGGGCAAACGCTTCCGCAGCGTGTCCAAGCAGATGCTCTGCAACGCCTTTCTAATTTTATCTGAGGATGGGTTGGAGATGATGCCGACTTCGCGCCTCCGTTTTTCAATGCGATCATGCCAAAACACGCGAATATCAAGGCTCTTGACGAAAACAGTATTTGACAATACATATATCGCGGAAGCCCAGGGGCTGTAGCGGACCCGATCAGACCCCGTTATCCATGAGATTGGGGAATCATCACGCGTCGTGGTTGGGGTGCTACCTCGGAGACAGTCGCAGACGTCGAATTCGGCGTCCAACTGCGAGAGAGCCGGAAAGACTATTGGGAGCAAGGCAAAAGTAGAACAGATATCTTTCAAGATCGACCTAAAGATGTAGTCAGCTTTATCCTTTCAAAATGGAGCAACTCTGCCAGTGCGATGTTGAACGATCTTTCGGCTCTCAAAAATTGGGAAGAAGCCAAGAGGGGTAGATGAGCCACATGGCTCGTTCCCGTGGAGTCTACTGCACAATATATAGCCGCGTGAATACATTCCGGAGCAGTGTCCTCCGTCACTTACTTAGGCTCACCATTCCACCGTTCCCATAGGTCATAATGCCCTGATTCAAGTTCACGAACAAGACCCTGTACGGTAAAGTTGAGCAGGTAAATCTTCTTAACCCGGGATCGATCGATCGATTTCAGCGACTTCAATAGACTGCGAAGTATGAATCGATGCGGCCTCTCGGTGTCGACCAAGCAAAGACGAAACTCGCTGAAGAGCAGATTGAAAACTTCTGCGTGAGTCTCTTTATCTGCAAGAAGCAGTCCCATGATTGGCGGTCCCTTCAGCACATCGTTCTGGAGGGTGAAGGTAGCGTCGAGCTGTTGTCCGTCTGTGGACAGACAATCGACATAGATCTGCTTACGAAGCTCATATGGAAGATGTCGGAAGGAGGTACCTTCTCCGGATGAAGCCATCTGTTGATGGATTAGCACTTACACAGCCTCGTGCAAAGACGCCTTTCCAGAGATGTGATTTTTCATACCTGTGTGATCTTTGTACTGGACCAGTGCGGTGACGTGCCTCTGTGAGCGGCAAGTGCGATTGTGTGCCACTGGGGTGGCAAGCGGTTCTCCTGTGTTTCGATCACAGCTTAAGGCGATGGCTATGTTTGCCGGCTGTTGTTTGCTACCTTTGGGTGCTTGTTGACTTTGTGTTACAGTGGCGCATCCGGAAGCGACGATCTAGCTACCGCATCGACCACTGTATCACGACAAGGATCTTTGCCAACGCATTCTTTTCTTTTGTTTCTTCGAGAATATCTTTGCGGTTTCAACTGCCACACTATGTTTAGATGCCAGACAATGGAGCCCGTGCGACTGTACAGATCACCGCTGACATCACTGGCCATTCTACCTGTTGTGACCAGAAGACCTACGCGATGCCAACTGTATGTAGGTATTGATACTTTCGAGGCATAGTTGTTGTATACGTGTCGACCATGTTGCTGACGAGAAACCCCTGGACTACCCGCGGAGAATGGCTGCTGTCAGCCCTGCCGGTCCAATGCCGGTTCGGTGCCGATGCAGCGACCATTCGTGCCGAAATCTCAACATCGACCCTTTTCCGGCCGCGGACTCTCGAACCGTAGTATTGAGGATATGTCAGCTTTCAGCTGCTTCCTTACGTTTCGCGCGTCCACAGGTAGCATACCTACGCCTCCCACGTCTTCCTCGTGGTATCTTTACGCGACATGTGAGATCTGGATCGGTCTAAATACCTAGGTAGGTATAGGGAAGCATGCCTCCTCCCTCCTTCTTGTTAGCAAATCGAAGACTTCGATTACAACGCTAATGAGTCGACTAGAAAGACGCTAGAACAAGCCCTATATCGTTGTACTCAACCGAAAGCACGTCTTGAACAAATTACGGAACCCCTCTATCCAATAAGCATAAGTGATTTGGCCACTCATGGCCAATGACGACAGATTCCCTACCATGGGAGCTGCGGAGTAGAGTCCGAGCCGAATCCCGAACAACTTTCAAACTACAGCACTTCCCAGAAATGGTAGCATTGCTTGAGCTACTTTCTGGTGGTAGTCCACGTTAGCGTGTGCTGCCTAAGCAGCCTAAATGCCCAACTACGAAGATTCCATATCATTTCATCACAGCACCATAGGACCTGTATGCTGATGTAAGGCAGGAACATTGAAGGGATGCATAGCTATAAAGAGAGAGGACTCTTGGGATAGTCGAACCATCAAAGCCATCATCTTACAGAACAACTGCGAATACCACCTTCATTTAGTCAGAAGCCCAATATGACCTTCCTCACGACCATCACTAAATTTCTCACCCTCAGCGGCGGAGAGAAAGTGTTTTGGCGTGAAAGCGGCCATGCCAACTCCTCGACCATCCTCCTTCTTCACGGCTTCCCAGCTTCTTCCCACCAGTTCCGCAACCTCATTCCCCTTCTTGCTCCAAAGTATCGCGTCATTGCGCCTGATCTACCAGGCTTCGGTTTCACAGAAGTCCCATCGACTTACAACTACACCTTCGCCAACCTAGCCGACACGATCGATGCCTTCCTCAAGGAGATTCCAAATCCGCCCGAGAAGTACAGCGTCTACATTTTCGACTACGGCGCGCCAACTGGTCTCCGCCTCGCTTTGAAGCACCCCGAGAAGATCCAGTCCATCGTCTCGCAAAACGGCAACGCGTACGTCGAAGGGTTCGGCGAGTTCTGGGATTCAGTCAAGAAGCTCTGGGCAAACAACAGCGCAGAAAATAGAGAGGCCCTGCAAGGGCTGTTCACATACAACACTACCAAATCGCAATACACAACCGGAACTAAGGATCCGGATTCGATTGCGCCGGAATCGTACACGCTCGACCAAGCATTATTGGAGCGTCCTGGACAAGACAAAATTCAGTTAGACCTGTTCTACGACTACCGCACGAATGTGGATCTGTATCCAAAGTTCCAAGAGTACTTTAGGAAGAGCCAGGTTCCCCTCTTGGCAGCGTGGGGCAAGAATGATATCATCTTCATCCCGCCGGGAGCTGAAGCGTTCAAACGTGATTTGCCCAAGGCGGAGGTACTTCTGTTGGATGGGGGCCATTTCCTCGAGGAGACCAATACGGCGGAGATTGCGGAGCTGATCCTAGGCTTCTTGAAGAGGAATGGTCTTTAGGGAGAGGCTACTGCGCATGTAGGGGAATCGCCACCCCAGTTTTTGAGAGCGTCACAATGTTCTGCGTGACGTCTATCAATAGGAAGAGATAAAGTGTTCAATGTAGCCAAGATACGAGATGAGTTGAGTGTGATGATTGCTCTGCTGGATGAAGGTGAAAACGTGCGAGGCTGAAGGCGGTGTCGGCCGATGAGAGCGCCAAGCCCCGACAGCTTTTTCTGCCGCTCGACACCAATTTTCGAGCCAAGATTTCGAAGCTTCACACACTGCAATCGGTCGCGCACCTACTTCCCAACAGTGACTAGATATCCCGTGCCAAATTAGCTTAAACAGTCTCGTGGTGTCCTGCGCAACATCCCCCAACTGAAACCTTGCGCGCGATCAACTAGTAGCACCTTTGAGCTGGAGGAGGTGGGGGAGCCTGCGGAGCTATCAAAATGCCAAAGAAGGCCATGTATGAAGCGCCCACGACGCCTTATATATCGCTATACTAATTTGACGACTCCAGAGACTCCCGCATACCGGCATTGATACGCAATGGAGCCCAGGTACGGATCAATCCAAATGCCGTGTTACTGCCACACCTACTTAGATTGCGCAGGAAAAGAAACGAAGCTTCTTCGTCGTCGTCGGCGATCGGCAGAAGGATGTCATTGTCAACCTGTATCATATTCTACTGAACGTAGATGTTAAGCTAAACAAATCGGTACTATGGGCGTACAAGAACAAGCTCCTTGGATTCTCAAGGTCGGGTCATCGCACACTATACACGAACGTGGCTGATTCGACATTATAGTCACCGTAAAAAGCGCGAGAAGAAGATAAAGAGCGAGATCAAGCGAGGAATCCGCGATGTCGACACCGACGACCCCTTCGAGCTATTCGTCTCCTCCCAGAACATCCGATACGTGTATTACAAGGAGACGGAGAAGATTCTGGGCAACACGTACGGCATGTGCATATTGCAGGACTTTGAGGCAATAACACCAAACCTACTCGCACGAACGATGGAGACAGTCGAGGGAGGCGGACTGGTCATTTTGCTGTTAAAAGGCATGAACAGCTTGAAGCAGCTCTACACATTGTCCATGGACATTCACTCGAGATACCGAACCGAGGCGCATAGTGATGTGGTGGCGCGGTTCAACGAACGCTTCATCCTGTCACTTGGAAAGTGCGAGTCTTGCTTGGTGGTTGACGACGAGTTAAATGTTCTGCCAATTTCGGGAGGAAAGCATGTCAAGCAGTTACCACCGCCGGACCCGGAGATGGAGGGCAAGACACCAAAAGCAAAGGAGCTAGAGGAAATCAAGGAGACACTCGCAGACTCGCCGCCTGTTGGCGACTTGGTCAAACTAGCCAAGACGGTGGACCAGGCGAAAGCCCTCCTGACTTTTGTCGATGCCATCGTAGAGAAGACGCTCCAGAGCACAGTCACACTAACAGCGGCTCGAGGTCGAGGAAAATCCGCAGCTCTGGGTGTAGCCGTCGCAGCTGCGGTTGCTCACGGTTATAGTAACATCTTCATCACATCGCCCAGTCCGGAGAATTTGAAGACTCTATTCGAATTCGTCTTCAAAGGCTTTGACGCGCTCGGATACATGGATCATCAGGACTACACAATCATGCAGTCGACCAACCCGGACTTCAACAAAGCCATCGTAAGGGTGAATGTACACCGGCAGCACCGACAGACGATACAATACATCCAGCCCCAGGACGCATATACCCTGGGGCAGGCCGAGTTGGTTGTCATTGACGAAGCTGCGGCGATACCCCTCCCTCTTGTGCGAAAGCTCATGGGCCCGTATTTGGTCTTTATGGCATCCACCATCAACGGCTACGAGGGAACTGGAAGATCGCTGTCACTAAAACTTATTCAGCAGCTCCGGGATCAGTCAAGAGCCCGCGCGACGAACGGGGCAGACCATGTTGTGGATCGGTCAACCGGAAAAGAGTCCAAGGACGGAACGGAGACGTCTTTGGTGGGACGCTCGCTGCGCGAAATCACTCTGTCAGAACCTATTCGGTATGCTCAAGGCGATGGCGTCGAGCGATGGCTCAACGATGTGCTTTGCCTCGATGCTACTCTCCCGCGCTCAAAGTTCAATACCCAAGGATGCCCTCACCCCTCGGAATGCCAGCTTCTACATGTTAATCGTGATACCCTGTTTTCCTTTAATCCCGCAGCAGAAAAGTTCCTCCAAAAGATGATGGCGTTGTATGTTGCGAGCCACTACAAGAACTCTCCAAACGATCTCCAATTAATGTCTGATGCGCCTGCTCACCAATTGTTTGTGTTGGTACCTCCCGTCACCGAGGACAATAAGTTGCCGGAACCACTTTGCGTCATTCAAGTCGCACTAGAAGGCCAGATTAGCAAGGAGAGCGTACTGAACAGTCTCAGTCGCGGTCAGCGTGCTGGAGGTGATCTGATACCTTGGATAGTCTCCCAACAATTCCAGGACGAGAACTTCGCAGGCTTATCGGGCGCGCGTGTGGTTCGGATAGCGACAAACCCCGACTATATCAACATGGGCTACGGCTCGCGAGCTCTAGAGCTGCTCGTAGACTTTTACGATGGCAAGCTTGCCAGCCTTTCCGAATCCGAGCCTCAGGCGGTCTCCGAAATGAGGCGGGTGACCGAAGAGGAATTGGAGAATGCCACGCTATTGAGAGACGACGTGAAAGTCCGCGAGGCCAAAGATATGCCTCCGCTTTTTGCCCGCCTCTCAGAACTCAAGACACCACAACTCGATTACGTGGGTGTGTCCTATGGCCTCACGCAACCTCTGCACAGATTCTGGAAGCGGGCACACTTCATTCCCGTGTACTTGAGACAAACACCGAACGAGCTGACGGGAGAGCACACGTGTGTTATGCTTCGATCTCTCGAACATACTGCCTCGGACGGCAGCTGGGTAGCTGCATTCGCCAAGGATTTCCAACGCCGCTTCCTACACCTTCTATCATTCCAATTCTCCAAATTCGCGTCAATCACTTCGTTGTCCATTGATGAATCAGCATCGTTGGGTTCGAAGCTTGACGCGGAGCTTGCACCAAAGCCACTGACCAAGATGGAACTGGATGGCCAATTCAGTCCATTCGATCTCAAGCGTTTGGACTCTTACGCCAACAACATGCTCGACTATCACGTCATTCTTGACATGCTGCCCTCAATCGCCTTCCTCTACTTCACGGGGAGGCTGAAGGGACATGTCAAGATGACCGGCATCCAGCAAGCGCTGCTTCTTGCCATCGGTCTGCAACACAAAGAGTTCTCGGATGTTGAGAAAGAGCTCAGTTCGAATACCAGCCAGCTCATGGCCATGTTCGTCAAGGTCGTTCGCAAAGTATCAACGGCATTCCGGGCCGTTATAGAAGGCGCTGTAGAGGAGACAATGCCAGAACGCATGGAAGTCGAGCAAAACGGTGTCGATGACGTCGATGCTGGAGCGGATCAGAGGTTTCAGCCGCTCGAGAAGGACCTAGAAGAGGAATTGAGGGAGGGTGGAGATGAGATCCAGAGACTGGAAAGAGAGAGGGCGAGGGGGCTGATTGACTCGCTGCCATTGGATCGGTGCGTATCTCACTCTCCTGATGGCAAAGACTCAAATGCTAGGAAATACTGACATTTCTTGTCTAGATACGAGATTGCAGCTGGTGCAACAGACTGGACAGACGCTGAGCGCCAGGTCCGCGATACCGCCAAAGAGGGCAAGGCTGTCACGGTCAGTGTAAAGGCGGGCAAAGATAAGAAGCGGAAAGCGGGCGATGCTGTGGAAGAAGCATACAAGGAAGCTGAGAAGGTGAAAGAAGGAGGCAAAAAGAAGAAGAGTCGCTTTGGCAAGAAGGGATAGGGAAGCTGGCTAGGGACGGTACGACGGCATGATCTTTCTGCATCTGGCTTGGAGTTTGCGGTTGGTGTCTGTCTTATATCCATCAATGCTATCTTGTCTGTGTCCCCGTCTTGGATTCGGCAGGTGCAATTGGGATACTGTCGTGGGATTATGAAGCTGTTGTGGGAGTTGCTCAGGAGTACAAATACTTTGGTAAGTGTGGCTATGAACTAGGCCTGGTTATCATTGACCACGTCAGACTTTAACGTATTTGAAAACATCAAGTCACTCACCGCTCCATGCTGTGTTCGATTCATCATCCACTTTCTAAACTCGAAAGATAACATTTTACAGTCCTTCGGGAAACAGTCAACTACTATCTCCTAAAAACACTAGGAGGCTAAACCCACGCATTCTTCCCCTTTTCCTCATCCCATTCATCCCTCCCATTTCCTAATCTCCTCTCTACTTCACATGTCCTCCTCTCTGTCCCCTGCCGCCCCTTGACCTCCACTTACCCAATCTCCTCCCCTCCGCTCCGCTCCCCACCCTCCTAAAGAAAGACCCTACACACTCCGCCCATCCACAGCTTTAACCCTAACCGCCTTCAAATCGAAGCCCGCCAGCGTCCGCACATTGACGGCCTTCACGTCGCCGTAGAAACCCGGGTCCGTGCTCTTGGCGAAGCACGACGTGCCGCAGGTTGGGCAGAAGTAGTGCGCTATAGCGTGTTTGGGGGCGAAGGTGTATTTCTGTTTGTGGGGGTGGGAGTTAGAAGGGATGGAGGGGGGAGGGAGGGGAAGCGTACTTTGAACTCATCTTCACTCCCCGCCTCAAAAACCACATCACTATCTTTAACGTAGATGAGCAGATACCCGTTGCGGGCGCAGATGCTGCAATTGCACTCTACGACTTCGCAGCTGGGATCTGTCAATGGGGGCGACTGTGTTACGCTGTATTTGAAGCGGCTGCAGTGGCAGGAGCCGGTGTATGTTTCGCTGGTGGTGGGTGCGGGTGCGGGTGCGGCGCTGGGTGTGGTGGTTGTGGTGGTGGAAGAGGAGGACATGGTGTGTGGGAAAGGTCGGTGGAAGGGAGGGGAGTGTGTAGGGCGATTGAGATGTATCGAAAGGCACCTGGGTGTCTGGGAAAGCCAGATTCCAGGAATGCAGAGCTGCGCAGAGGAGAGGTATATATACTCTATTTAGATCTAAACTTCAAAGTCAGGGCAGGGCACTCAGCTACTCCCATCTTCAGCACTGTACCCCGCTCGCCCAAAAACCATGTCTTTGTACGCGAGCATGGCTGGATAGTCACTATAGCTACAGCGACATGCCGCATGATGTGACACGCCCTCGCATACCGTGGCGCGTCACAGCCAATGAACCACACGTCTACGCGACGGCGCGCGTCCGCGAAACGCGATGTCACATGAGTGGCGCTGTGGGCGGCCTCAGCCCTCAGGATACGAGGGATGCGAGCTCGAGCTGAGATCAAGAAATCTAGGCAGCAGTGCACTAGTTGTCGAGGACCACGTGCGAGGTTTGAAGCGAAAAAGACGGGGCGGGATGCGAATGCGAGGAGATGAGGGATTCGTAAAGTTCCGTTATACATAGAGCAGCTGGACATAACTCTGGGCACAGTGTAGCGGGTTTGTAATCGAGACTGTACTCTGACTTTTGTCTCAGTACTGTATGTGAGCTCGGGCTCAGAATTGACACTACGAGGATGGTGCTTGGAATCTGCTTCAATTGCAAGGAACTCGTCTCATCCCACTTCCATCTGTTCAATCTACTCCAAGCTCCCTCAAGTCTAGACCTTTTCTTGCCCGTCTACTCTGCTCCCAGTCTCCCCCACCGCACGCACCGCCGACTCTCCCTCGAGCTCCGAGGCATGCTGATGATTCAATACCGAAAATGATTCGGGCGAAAAGAAAGCGCTAGTGTGGCCGGTTTGTGGATATGCTGGTCGTGTTGCTGTGGCGTTTTAGCACCAAGTCTATCGTCTGGGACCCCTTCAAGCGAGAGACTTTTGGAATTAGAATTAGAGAAGGCAAATACTAACGACTTGTATATCCGTCTGTATTCCGGTCAAACTTGTCATCCGTGAAAACTCCAGGCGGTCCTCATGTGTGTCTTCCGTAGAGATTCCTCCTATATCTCCGGAGAAGGAGGATGACTATGCCCATGAGGGCGCACAGTCCAACGACGCCTGCTACAACCCCACCGGCGATGGCCGCTCTGCTGGTCTGTTTTGCTGCCAGCTCTGGTCCGTGGCTTGGACTCGGACTTGGAGTCGTAGGTATAGCGGTGCTCGTAATCGCCGTGGTACTCGTCACTACGATGATGGCGTCTGTTGACCTCGATGCCAATGTTTTGGTTGAAGTGAGAGGAGCAGAGCCGGAAGGCGACGATGATGGTAGTGTTGAAGTGACGGAACCAGAACCGGAGACCGACGATACCAGCGCTGGCGTACTAACGGTATCCCCACCAGACCGCGCCGACGACGTCTCCAAGCTCTCCGTACCCGTACTCGTAGACGTACCCGTACTCGTAGCCGTATCCGCAGCCGTACTCGTAGCCTCACCAGTATCAGTAACAGTATCAGTAACAGTACTACTCTCCCCATTCTCAGTCTCAGTCTCCATCATTGTCGATATCTCAAAAGCCGAACCATGCCTCACGTGCAGTCCTGTTGTCCCACGCATAACGGCACCCACAAGATCCGCCGCCGGGCAGCCCTCGCCATTACACGCGTCCTCGGTACAGCAGCCCCAGAACGGCAGCACGTTGTCTCTGCAGATGTAAAAGGAGGCGGGGCTTCCGCAGTCTGGCGATGGGATGGGGCCGGGAAAACTAGGCTGGTCAGTGCGTGTATTCATGCATCCATCCCTCCCTCTTTCTCTTTTCCTTCTCTTCTTTGCAGAGGCCCGGGGTCCGGGAAACTAGGCAGGGCAGGGCAGTGAATGAATCCCATCAACATAACAACATGACCTACTCACTCTTTATCGAAATACACAGGCGCAAGATCGTCCTTCACACACCCATCCCCACACGGATCATTACGGCAACAGCCCATGAAGAACGAGCCGCTGCTACACGCATACCAGGTCGTTCCCGGCGGGCAGCTGCCGACAAAGGCGCTGTCGGTGCTGTCGAGGCGTGGATGGAGATCGGGGAACGACGGCATACTCGCTAACAAACTAATGATAAGAATAGAGCACAATGAGAACGATGAGTGGTAAGTCGTAAGTCGTGAGAGTACTGGAATACTAGAAGCCTATGTGGTTATAGATAGGATAGGATAGGACAGGATAACGAGTATACAAACCCTCACATTCCAGAAGCAGAACAGACTACCATATCAAGGGCCTACCGTAACAACGAACGTGATAGATGACGCAGGTTCCACGCAGTCCACGCAGTCCACGCAGTCCACGCAGCATGTTCTTGCGCTCAGCCTTGTTTGGCCACGAGGTGCCTTGCCTGCCTTGCGAGGGGAAGTCGTACACAGTGCGAGTCCGTGATGTCAGTCGGTTACGCCAAGCTGTCAAGCTATACAAGTCGAGAAGGTGTCGCATGCATGCATCTCTGTGCCAACACCGACGTGGAACACATCAGCAAGAAACAAGCCTATTTTAGTTTCCCTAGAATACATACTCGAATCAATCAATCCATCCATCTAAACCCGCTCACAGGTCACAGACACACATCCCTACTCAATTTTCAGTCGCTCAAACTGCTCGATACTCGCCTGCCAGTTCCGTGCCTCGAGCTCCGCCGCCTTCAGCTTCTCCCTCTCCTGCTCCTTTGTCGCATCACCGACCTTGAGCTCCCACTCGTCATCACTCATAATCTTCTTCTGCCTCTCCACAGTCTCGTTGGCCTTCTTGAGACGATCCGAGGCTTTGGCGATTTCCTTGTCAATGTCGATGCGGCCTTTGACATCTAGGAAGACGGTAGCCGATGTGCCGACAGTGTACACGGCGGAACCGGTAGGTGCGGCATCGGACAGCGAGAGAAGAGTGACGTCAGAAACAGCTTTGCCGGCAAGAGAAACGATGGACGGGCGCGTTGTCGGGTTCTGGAGGATAGAATGCGCGGACTCGTCGAGGGGCTGGATGGACACGGTCGCTGAGTCTTTGATAGCGTACTCGGAAACAAGCGAGCGGATGCCCTTGGAGCAGTCCACGAGGAGTTCGTCTATTGAAAATTAGCTTGCTGCATCGAGTAGTCATAATTAGCGAACGGCACTTACATTCCCTGTCCGCAGCTGGATCATCGAACTCCGCGGTGTACTGCGGATACGATGCCAGCATAATGGAACGTGTCTTGTCGCCCTCTCTCCTTGGGAGTCGTTGCCAGAGCTCTTCAGTCAGAAACGGCATGAACGGGTGAATCAAAAGCAGGCCTCCCTCAAGTGCCGTGTACAGTGTCTGCTTAGCGCTCTCCTTTGCTTCATCACTGCCCTCGTCGAAAATGGTCTTTGAGTTTTCAATGTACGTATCACAGAGATACTCGTAGAAGTACTTGTACGTAACCTGGGTGGCGCCCGAGAATGCACGTGCCTCGAGGCGCTCGTTGACCAGCTTCGCAGATTCAGAGAGCTTGTGGAGTATCCATCGCTCGGGTAACGACTCTTTCCCACCTTTCTTGATTGTTGCGCGAGGGGTAAAGTCTCCAAGTCGACCGAGGGCGTACTTGGTGGCTTGGTAGATCTTATTACAGAAGCGTCGGTAACCGTGGATGACGGTCACGTCGAAAGCAATGTCGCCTCCGCCCGTCGTATATCCAATGAGGGCCATACGCAGCGCATCAGTTCCGCATTCTGGGATACCTTGAGGGAATGCTGTCTTTTGGTATTTCTCTGCAGCCTTGAGTTCCTTCGGGTCGAGATTGCCTTTGTGCAGCTTTTCGTTCAGCTCCTGCAGTGTGATGCCCTCCATGATGTCAATCGGATCGATGACATTACCTAGAGACTTGCTCATTTTTCGGCCCTCGCTGTCACGGATAAGAGAATGGCAATAGACCTCTTTGAAAGGAACTTTGCCAGTCAAGTGCAAAGAGAACATGATCATTCTCGCGACCCAAAAGAACAGGATATCCCATCCAGTCTCTAGGACGGACGTGGGAAAGAAGTTCTTCATATCCTCCGTCTCGTTAGGCCAGCCGAGTGTGCTGAAAGGCCAGAGACCAGAGCTGAACCACGTATCCAGGACATCTTCGTCCCGCTCCAACGTGAATGTCTTGCCCGGAAACTTGTCGGCCGCCTTCTTCCTGGCTTCCTCTTCCGTTCGTCCAGTCACCCACAGGTCATTATCGTTCTCGTCGCTGCTGTTGCTATTCTCGCCCTGGATTTTGACAAAGTACGCTGGTATTTGGTGGCCCCACCAGAGCTGTCTACGAGATCGTCAGCGCGGTACCAAAAGGGTTGAGTGAAGTACATCATGGGTCATTTGCACTCAAACACTCTACCAATGATTCAACTGGAGCATGAGTATTCAGAACTTACCTTGATAGACACCAGTCATTGATATTCTTCAGCCAAATGTAGTACATCTTCTCCGAAGTCGCCGGACGAATGACGATGTCTCCGTCCTCGACAGCTTTTATTGCCTGCTCAGCGAGCGGTTTCATCTTCATCCACCACTGAGGCTTCATGAGAGGTTCGATGACATCTTTGCTCTTGTTACACAACGGCACCTTCATCGCATTGTCCACCTTTTTGACAAGCAATCCCAGCTTCTCAAGATCTTCGGTGACCTTGTAGCGGACATCGAAACGTTTCATGCCTTTATACTGGCCAGTGTTGTGGTTCATGAGGCCGTTGTCGGTGAGAATGTTGATTTGCTCAAGGCCATGCCGTTGGCCCAGAGCGAAATCGTTAGCATCGTGTGCCGGCGTTATCTTCACGGCGCCAGTACCAAACTCGGGATCAACATAGTCATCGGCAACGATGGCCAAAAGTCGATCGACGAACGGGTGCTTCGCCTTCTTACCCACCAAGTGCTTGTAGCGTTCGTCTTTTGGATGCACGGCAATGGCGGTATCGCCCAGCATGGTCTCCGGACGTGTAGTGGCTACCTCGAGGAATTCCTCTGTGCCTTCAATCGGATACTTGAAGTGGGTCAGGACACCGAATTCGACCTTTCGTTCGTATCCTGGCACATCCAAGAGCGTTCGGCCAGCCAGCTCCTTGTTGTCCACCTCGAGATTCGACAGAGCTGTGTTGAGCTGGGTACACCAATTCACAAGCCTGTTAGACCGGTAGATGTAACCCTCCTCGTGCATCCGAACAAATGTCTCCGTGACAGCAGCCGAGAGGTTGGGGTCCATCGTAAACGCCTCGCGACTCCAATCGAAGCTGCCGCCCATGCGTTTCAGCGAGTTGGTTATAGAGCTGTGCATATCGTGCTTCCATTCCATGGTGGTTTCGAGGAACTTGGGCCGGCCAAGATCGTGCCGAGTCTTCCGTTCCCTCCTCCACAGCAGGTTTTCTATGACGGACTGAGTCGAGATGCTCGCGTGGTCGCATCCGGGCAGGAACAAGGTGCTGAACCCACTCATCCTCTTCCACCTGACGAGAAGATCCTGCAACGATGTGGCTAGCGCGTGGCCGCAATGCAGCTTGCCCGTGATGTTCGGTGGTGGAATGGGAATGACAAAGTTGCCGGCGGGCTTAACCTTGCCGTCCTGGAGCTCCGGCTTGAAGAAGCCCTCCTTCTCCCACCATTCGTACCAGGCGCTCTCCACGACCTGGGGTATATACGCCTTGTGGAACGGGTCATCGAGACTCTTCAGGATCTTCTTCTCTCCGGGTTTGGTCTCCTCAACGTAGTCCGGCAGCACCTCCTTCGCGGCTTTTGCCTTCTTCTTTTCTTTGCTAGCACCCGCGTCGCCGCCTGTGTTGTTTGAAGTTGCGCCAGTTGAAGCTGTCTGTGATGCCTTTTTAGCCTTGAACTTGGCGTCCTTTTCTGCCTTCTTCCTCTCCTTCTCTAGCTCCTTCTCTGTCTTCTGTTTCTTCGGCAGCTCCTTCTCGCCGCCGTCCCTGCCAGGCGCCGACTGCCCAGTCGCTTCTGAATCAGCGCTTCCCAGTATGGCGTTCTTGCTCTCGTCACCAAGCGCCGGCGGGGCACTTGTCACAGGGCCCGTCTTGTCGCCGGTGATGTTGTGGGAGGCAGCATTGAGCGCCATGGTGGTCGAGTAGTGCGTGCAGCAGGAGAGGGGGCGATAGCGAGGAATAAATCGTGGCAATGGCTGCAGTCGCGAGCGATACCGAACAACAAGAAGCAGCTGGCGTCGAGGCAGCTGCAGAGAGTGTCGTCCGGGGGATTTTGTGTGCGTGAGAGCGCGCAGGGCGGGCGCGCGGCGGGGCAGCATAAATTGGGGAATTTGCTGTGAGTCGAAGCTGGCTGCAGCAAACCTCTTGGCACGGGTGACGCCGCTGCCCCTCAACACCAAGAACATTCGCTACACTTATGCTCTCCAGTCCAGATGGTCTGCACACATAGCAAGGTCGCGCGACTTGGTCACTAACGAATACCCTTGTTCTTTACCCAGACATATCAAATACAATTAGGTATGCTTGCTACATTAGTTGCAAAGATATCTACGCAGATCTAATGACCGTAAAATCATAGAGATTATAGGTTATGCTACAATAAAGTCATTGTCAATAGGAGGTTTGGTGTGGCAATACATCGATCAAGTGTGGAGGATATGTGAAGTGAAGAGCGATGCTCAAGGCCGAAACGAAGTATCGCTTCACCACGAATACGAAGTACGTAGAGAACACTCACACTAGCAAATCTGCGCGAGATCATCCATTACCCTCCCTCTCGCAGGCCATCTATCGACAAACAATCAATCGCCGCGACCGTGCGACACCTATCAGCCAAAAGCCTTGCCCGTGCAGCCGCCATATGCCCTCGCGTGACGCGCTCTTCCACAAACAAAATCTTGTGTGCAGAAGAACTACCTAGGTATAACAATAGGACCTGGCCGACCCTCGATAGGAGCACGCCGGTCTATCTCAGAAGCACTATTTTCATACAGTCGAGTGATAGCGGAACCGGCCGATGACCGTCATATGTAGAACACCCTTTGTTTTTCTTTCCTGCGCCAGTCCTTGACCCTCCAATTGATATCACAGGCCGTCACTCCGACGCCATCCGTCATCGCTACTTGCAGCCCATTGTGTCAAAAATGTCATGTGCTGCAAGGTGTAATTAAGGGTATCGTATCAAGTATGAGACGTGCTGTTCTGCGCGGCCTGTCGGACTGGTGCAAAGTAGGGGTGATCCATGGCCTCCTTTGCCGTCAGTCGTTCCTAGACAATGGTCAGCAACGGTGTTCCCCGCATCTCGGAACCTGCATACCTGGTGATCGTAACGCAGTAGCTTATCGAGAAAGTCAATCGAGTCGTTGCTAACGAAACGCTGGTTCTCGGCGTTGATAAACGAGTGCCACGGCTTCTTGGGGTAGCGAGACAGAATATCGTCGTATTGAGCATCTAATTCAATGTCGTACTTGTCGAGGTAGTCGAACAGATCTTCCGTGCCGAGGACCTTTGCAATCTTGACCAGCTGATCCGAGTTGCTGTTGCCATGGAAGAAGGGCTCCTTGCGGAAGATCATAGATGCGAACATGGCGCCGAGAGACCACATGTCCAGAGAGTAGTCGTACTCCTGGAAGTCTACGAGCAGCTCGGGGCCCTTGAAATAGCGTGATGCGACGCGGACATTGTACTCTGTTCCCGCGTGGTAGAACTCGGCGAGACCCCAGTCAATCAACCGCAGCTTGCAGAAGGTCAGCATTACGAGTCGCGCGTGGGATGGAACGAACACACCTTTCGCTTCTCGTGGTCTATCATGACGTTGTGGGGTTTCACATCGCGATGCATTATGCCCTTGCTGTGACAATAGTCCAGCGCCTTCAATAGCTCAAAGATGTAGTATCGGACGTCAAAGTCCTGGAACTTGGGGTACAAGCTTCGGAAGTCGGTGTTGTTCACAGCTTCGAATATCAACGAGGGGGTTTTGCTCTGTATGTGGATTTTAGCAACAGCATGCTCGTAGGAGGGCCGCAGCAGAGGACACTACCCAATCACCCTGCCAATCGGACCCGTCACTGACCTGGTTGTCGCGAACCACATCCAACAGTCCGACGATGTTGGGTCCACCGGAGAGATTCTGCAGGATCTTGATCTCGCGTTTTATCTTCTTCTTCTTAACAGGCTTCAGGACCTTGATGACGCACTTCTGGTAGTTGACCACGTTGATGCCCTCGAAGACCTCTGAGTACTTGCCGCGACCTGACACAGTTAGCATTCAGAGAGCAGAGATTTTGCATTGCAATACGCACCAATCTTGCGCACGACCTCGTAGTTCTCCAGCACGCCCCAGGAGATGTTGACGCTGTCGTAATCCCAGTATGTGCGGGGCATGTTGGCGTTCACATCAGCGTACACGCGCGCAACGCTCGCGGCACCGCCGCTGCTGTTGAGCGCCATGCTGCCAACGGTCCTGTCTGCAACCGGTGGCGTCGGTTCGATCGCGAGCGGGTGCGCGGTAGAGTTGTTGTGAGCTTCGAGGAGGGCTTGCGTGGGCTGTCTCCACAAGCAGCCGGGGCCCAGCAGATATAGACAGGCTGTAGCTAGGGCGAGGAGCACAAAGAGCCCTGGGGTGAATGACGGGTGCGTGAATGCGCGGCTGCGCACTCCGGATGGTGTGTGGGTTGGCGGGGCTGCTGTTGTTGTCGGAGGGGCCGTGCTGTTGCTGCTAGGATCTTCGCCGTCTTCGTTTCGAGTGGCTTGATTTTGGTGTGAGATGCGAGCTGCACGTGATTGGACATAATGCGGGACAAAAGACCACAAGAAATAGCTTCGGGTAGAACTCACCTTCTTTCTCCCGCCTGTGCAGCTTGCTGGATGCACGCTCCATCGCGACAATGTTCTACGATCTGAACGTACCTTGGACCGAGAACCACAGGGAACTGCAACGCACTATCGCATTCCTCGACGAGTGTAAGGAAACCAGCACCCAGCCCTTGCTTTCGCAGCTCACAGAGGCAGTCTTGACTCACGCGGTGTAGTAGGATACGATGTAGTAGCTCTCACGCACTCCCTCTCGGGGAAGTTGCCAGCAGACTTGGTGAGTCCACTTGCTCTCTTTATCGAGTCAATCTGCGGTTCTCATCAGAGCTGCCACAGCTTCTGTATTGAACTATCACTTTGTGTATTCGACTACCAGCTTGTATACTCAACCACCAACAACATGTCCATCTGCTCACCAAAACCTGACATCCACCAAGACCTAACCTCCACCAGACCCCTCCAATCCCACATCCCCTCCCCTTCCCAACACCCCCACGCCTGCGCATCCTCCGACGCTGCACCATTTCCCTAACCGACCACACGGCGAACCACCTCCTGCCTCAGCTACAACAGCACTACGACCTCATCGCCGCGCGGCCGCTCAACGAGCGCACCCTACAGCAAGCCTGCGCTTCCCTCGACATCGACCTCATCTCGCTCGACCTGACGCAGAAGCCCGAGAAGCACTTCAAGTTCAAAATGCTAGGCACCGCCATCGCGCGCGGCGTCAAGATCGAGCTGTGCTACAGCCAAGCGCTGCTGAGCGATAACCCGAATGCGCGCAGGACGATGATAAGCAATGTGACGCAGTTGATCCGCGTGACTCGCGGCCGCGGCCTGGTGTTCAGCTCTGAGGCAAGAAGCGCGTTGGGCGTGCGAGCGCCGAGCGATGTGATGAATCTGGCGTCTGTCTGGGGACTGGGGCATGAGAAGGGCAAGGATGGGCTGTCGAAGGAAGCGCGGAGTGTGGTTGAATTTGCGCGGTTGAAGAGGACGAGCTATCGTGGCGTTATTGATGTCGTGTATGGTGGAGAGAAGCCCGCCCCGGCCCCGGCTGACAAGAACAAGCAGACGCCGAAGGGGCAGAAGGCGAAGGGCCAGAATAAGCGGAAGGCGGATAGTTTGGAGGGCACGCCTGTTGGCCAGTCTGGGGAGGATAGGGCGGTGTCGAAGAACCAGGCGAAGCGCAATAGGAGAGCGCAGGCACAGCAGTGAACCAAGAGTGTTCGCTTTCCTACGCTGTAGACTAGGCGTGGACGGTATTGCAGACTCGATTTAGATACCCATCAAGACTTTTCAACATTCTCAATTCGCACAATTCGCAGTTCTTTTACAATCTCCAGCTTTCCTTGTCCATTACCTGACCACATCCAAATCCACCCCCATTAGCCCAAAGAAGACGAAAGCAAATCAAACGAAAAAGAGACAGTAGTAAAAAGGGTATTAGTGTCATCTAGCTCATCTATGAAGCTATAGGAAAGAAGGTGTGACAAAACAAATCATACAGCAAACAGCCCCCTATATCGCAGTCGGCTCTGCGAGTCTCTTGCCCAAGGCCACCGTAACTTTACTCTGCAGCGCAATCGTCGAGATATCAAACGGCAAGCTCGCTTCAGCACCCTGGCTCTGCGCCTGAGCACTCGCCTGAGCACTCGTTGTCGCCGCCGCGGCTGACGAACCTGCAGACTGCGCGACCGCGCTCGACACCGCGGAACTGGATTCTGCCACCGCAGCAGCACTGCTACTCTGCGCCGCACTCGAGCTCGAACTCGAACTCGCGCCTGCCGCTCCAGAAGCCGACGAAGCGACCACAGTCACGCCAGAGCCCGCCGCCGTAACCGTCGTCGAACCAACCAAGCCAGCCGTCGTCAGCGTAGCAGAATCAATAGCTACCGTAGACGACGAGCTCGAGCTCGATGCAGCAGCCACGCTCGCCACAGAGCCGCTGCCGCCCGCAACGACCGTCACCGCGCTCCCTGCTGCACTCGCCACCGTCTGAAGCGTCGAAGGCTGCGCGCCCGCAGAGCCCATGGTGCCGAACTGGAAGGGCGCCGCGGCTTGCGGTGCGGACATGGGGAACGCTGCTGCGGGACAGGCACATTGGCATGCGCACGCGTTGCCGGACCCGGAGCCCGATGATGCGCCCGTCGCAGCCTGGGCCGCCGCGCTCCCACTCCCGCTCCCGCTTCCCGCGATGACGGTCACGCCGGAGCCGGCAGCCGTCACTGTCGTCGCGCCGACGAGGCCGTCTGCTGTGAGCGTTGCAGAGTTGATCGAGACGGAGCTAGAGGACGATGCTTGGGCGGCTGCGGAGGCTCCTCCAGCCGCAGAACCTCCGGCGACGACAGTCACTGCGGCGGCGGCGGCGGCGGCGCTTGATGCAGCGCTCGTGCTTGTGGAACTCGAGGTAGCTCCGGCTGTGCTTGCCCCTCCTCCCGCGAGGACTGTAATGGCGCCGGCGGATGTTGCGTTCCCACCTCCACCTCCGCCTGCGAGAACTGTGACTCCGGATCCAACGGCGCTGGTTGTTGTTGCGCCCACAAGTCCATCTGCGGTTAGAGTAGCAGAGTTGATGGATACTGAGCTCGAGGACGTCGTCTGGGCGGCGGCGACGGACGCGTTGTTTCCACCACCAGCGACAACGGTCACGGCCGCTGCTGCTGCTGCTGCGGTGGTCGTATTGGCGAGAGAAGTCTGTAGATAGTTGGTTAAGTTTATGTTCGCCACTCGAGTACTAGGGACTTACAGTAGATGACCCCTTGCCACCGTTGTTGACCTGGATAATCGTCTCAAGAACCTGGATGATCTCAACGTCATTTCCTCCTTTTCCTCCCTTCCCATTATTTTCAAGCTCTCCCAGGAGCTGATTAGCGAGATCATTTTGGCCCGATTGTCCCTGCTGTCCCTTGAGGACTTCATCGAGGAGCTTGTTCGTCTGATCAGGTTGTCCGAGTTTCGCAAGCTCGTCTTGTGCTAGCTTTGCAATATCGACGTTGGCGGCGCCGCCTTCCTGTCCCTGCCCGAGTTGGTTCGCAATGTTCGCAATATCAAGTCCACTGTTGCCCTTTTGGCCGTTGCCTGTTGAATTCAGCAAAGCGCTTGCATTCAAGCCACCTTGGTTCTGGCCCTGATTTTGTCCCTGTCCCAGACCATTCCCCAGCTCATTGATCAGAGATCCCACATCAAGCCCGCCAGCAACACTGTTCCCAGATCCTGCTTGACCGTTTCCGAGCCCGTCGATCAGAGAACCAACGTCGAGTCCAGCAGCGCCTGCCTTTCCGTCCGCTCCAATGCCCTGGAGGTCGATTCCACGCTTTTGCTCGTTCGTATTGCCCACATTGTCTACCACGCCCACACGCAGATTCTCCGTCTTTCGGCCCTGCACTCCCGGGCCGACGTTGTTGAGGTTGACTCCCGCTTCAGCGACAACCTAGAGCGCGTCAGTGTCAATAGCTCAGAATCGTGACGAGGCCGCCGTACTGTTGTAGTCAATAGGAGGGGCAGAGCCCAGGTCCATGTTGACTTTATTCTCTTCATCTTGGCGCAAAAGTCCAAAAGGGGAAGGATCAAGTAACGGGTTCGGTCAGGTCGAAGTATTAGTAGGTGAACAGTCCAGCTGGTATCAAAGGAGCGCAAATGTCACAGACATGCAGACTCATTCAAGAACTGCACAGCAGACTGTCGAAGAGGAGTAGAGAAGAGAAAGCGAGGCAGGGGAGGGACGAAAGAGAGTATGTCCGGAGCAAAATGAGCGAGAAATGCCGAACGAGGACCCAAACCTTCAAACCCTATCCTCAGGCGCGAATCCACGGTTACTTAACGAGCCCGCTCGAGTGTTTCCCTCGCGGTCGGCACGGCTTCGTCTCAGAGCTCGGTCCTGAATGAAGGACGGATGCAGCTGGAACGCGTGTGATGGCATTGTCAGTCGACATTGCCAAGCTCTTACTGCAAGGCTCAAGACTGGCGACCCTTGATGTACAGGCCAGTGGAAAGGCTACGCGGACAATATGCGGGTTAGCGGGTATCATCAAAGTGTGGGCAAACGCCGTGGTCGTGAGGTCTGACACGCGAGGTGCTTCAGGGTTCGACGCCCCACACCGGGAGCGTTTGACAATGCCGGACCATGTCTGCACGCTCTGCAAGGCTGATCGGACACGAGATTCATCCGATGACAGATGGAAGCGGGCAGAGACTTGCGCGAAGTGCTTACATGATATTTGCGCACGCGAAGCCGTTGGTGTTTTGGAGAGGCGAAGATCGCGATCCCGACTCAACACCTAGCGATCCATGGATCGCTTGGCACGATGTCATGCGTCACCATCCCATCTTTTCAGATGTCTACGTCCAAGGCGCAGCCTGTGTTTATAAGCTTTTAGCTCGACTTGGTGATTGCCGGTACCCACGGATACCGACTAATCAATTTCTTGTAGGCGGAGGGAGGTCAAAATACGCCGGAAAGGGTGCACTGCATACGTAGCGAATGCGAAAGTTCGCTTTCCTCACCTTTAAAGAGCTGGGGACTTCCTCTATCCACGGAGACGTCTAGGTATCGGACCTGTTAGGCTGCGAAAACACCAAAACAGCAGTTATGGCAGGAGCGGTCCACGTTCTCGACAATTACTATCTAGCAATAACTCTCCTAATTACCATTGCCTACCAGCTCTGTTTCTTCTCCATCGCGTTTAGCTTCAAATTCGACAAGCTTACCGATTTTGCTGGAGGAACCAACTTCGCCTTACTAGCTATCCTGACACTCGCATTCAGCGCCAACCGCGACCACGCTCGAAATATCGTGGTTTCGCTCTTTATCATAATCTGGGCATTGAGGCTTTCCGGATTCCTTTTGTTCAGAATCCTGAAGACTGGTAAAGACGACCGCTTTGACGACAAAAGAGATAAGTTCTGGTCTTTTCTTGGGTTTTGGGTCTTGTAAGCATGATACGCAGCCTGCATTGAAGATGTCCCAAATAGCTGACAAGTACTAGTCAAATGATCTGGGTCTGGACGGTATCCCTACCGGTGACCATCTTGAACTCGCCCAACGTTACCCAATTCGACCAGCCCGCTTTTGGGACTGGACGAGATATAGCGGGCATCATTCTGTACACCATCGGACTGGTCATGGAAAGCGTATCAGACGTGCAGAAGTTCCGCTTCCGCAGCGCGCATGGGAGTGATGGCGCAGTCTGCGATGTTGGCTTCTTCGCATGGACGAGACATCCAAACTATTTTGGCGAGATAATCATCCAATTTTGTAAGTTTGTTGTCGTTGCGAGAGACGCCGGTGCTGATAAGTTTCTAGCCATCTTCATGATAGCCGTCTCGCCGGCGGCCTCTGGCTACCTTCACGGAGGAGCCTATGCTGCCCTTTATGCGTCGATCGTTGGTCCGTTCCTGCTCACGGCTCTTCTCATGTTCCTCTCGGGCCTACCATTGCAGGAACGGCCTGGTGCCAAAAAGCGATACGAGAAGGGCATCAAGTGGGCCGAGTACGAGAGGTATCTGCAACGGACAAGCATCCTCATACCGTTCCCTCCGCAGCTGTATTCGAAAATGCCGGTATTTCTAAAGAGAACAATCTTCCTGGAATTTTCACTGTACGTCTTTGATCCAGCGAAACACGCAGACCAGAGCAAAACCCAGGCGACGGCAGCGGAAGAGGGGCGAACGCGTCGGAGTGACGAGCAAGATTTGAGAAACTAGGTAGTTATGAGTTGGTTAATGTCTAATCATGTCCGTTATTCTGTCATCGTTTCGGCCTCGTATCCATTTGATGTGTGAGGAGTGATCGTAGATGTGATAGTAGATCCTGACTACAGAATAGCGCCTTGTTGTCAGTGGGGACGTCCAAGCACTGCAATGTCGGATACATCTCGACTTTATAGACAAAACCTTAAGAGCGAGATTCTTTACATCTCCAAGCCAGGGAAATCCGAGCAAGCCAATGAGAGCTACAGCTACCGACCCCACTCAAATGACGTCCGTGGGCCCAAGCTCCCTCAAGCCTCACCTCAGCGCCGAACCCTATCTTACTCGTCTTTCATAGCTGAGGTATATCACAGCGTGCAGGCCGCGCAGAAGATCGCGGGCTGACCTGAAGAGCCGCATTGCTATTTCCGCCTCCTTTTAGTTTTAGAAGGTGAGTTTCCAAACAATGGCGCCAAGCCGAGACGCGATCTGACAGAGAGCAGTAGCAGCACACATCAACTATACAATGCAACCCGTGTTTCCTTCCCCGCAAACCCTCGACCACGCCTTTGCCGGCTGTTCTCCCTTCCTTTCCCGCAGCTCTGGCTCTGGGTCGCCATCGAAACGCCGTTCCCCGTGGCTTGCCCGGCATGAGTTGTATCCCGCTTGGAGTGCTGTAGACGATGCGAAGAACAAAGTTGCCAAACTGAGTGATGCTGCTATGGCGGAAGTCGAGAAAGCAACGAGCAAAGCTTCAGGTAGCAGCGGGAAGATTGAGTTGTATTCACCACAATTCTACGCGGCGTGCACGTTCGGAGGCGTCTTAGCTTGCGGCTTGACGCATACTGCTGTGACACCTCTTGATCTCGTCAAATGCCGGAGACAGGTCGACTCAAAGATGTACAAGGGAAACTTTGAGGCCTGGGGTAAGATTGCTCGTGCGGAGGGACTCCGTGGCGTCTACACCGGCTGGTCGCCTACCCTGTGGGGTTACAGTGTGCAGGGCGGCTTCAAGTATGGTGGATACGAGTTCTTCAAGAAGTTCTACGGCGATCTTGTAGGAGAGGAGAATTTCCACAAGTACAAAACCGCTGTCTATCTTGCAGGTAGCGCTTCTGCTGAGCTGATCGCTGATGTGGGGTTGTGCCCCTTCGAAGCCGTGAAGGTTAGGATGCAGACGACTATCCCGCCTTTTGCGAAGACGACGTTTGGCGGCATCAACCACATCATTGAAAAAGAAGGTTTTGGCGGGTAAGCAAGCAAATGCTTCGTAATGCTTGTTTGAGCCATGCATCGACTAACGGTTTCAGTCTCTACAAGGGTTTGTATCCACTCTGGGGCCGACAAATCCCATACACCATGATGAAGGTCGGTGATTCATGAGAAAGCTGTGACTCGGGAGGCTTACGTTTACAGTTTGCTTCCTTTGAAACCGCCGTGGAAATGATTTACAGTTATCTGCCTGGACAGAAGGCCAATTATGGCAAGGGCGCACAGACTGCTGTCTCTTTCACAGGTACGTGTCGCAATGTCACTTGAGATGCTCTACAATGAAGCTTCTCGATGAATTATGTGGAGTGCCTTTTAGAACTGTCTGCTGACTTTGTATCCCAACTCAGGTGGTTATATTGCGGGTATCCTGTGTGCCATCGTGTCGCATCCAGCCGATGTCATGGTCTCGAAGCTCAACGCGACTCGGCAACCGGGCGAGGCATTTGGAGCTGCCACCTCACGCATCTACAAGGACATTGGTTTTGGTGGTCTCTGGAATGGTCTTCCTGTCCGTATCGTGATGATTGGAACCCTGACCGGTCTTCAGTGGATGATCTACGACTACTTCAAGATCTTCATGGGCTTCCCGACCACAGGCGGAGCTCCACCTCCAGAAGAGAAAATAGTGGGCAAGTTGCCTGGACAGTAGAACATCTACACCTGCCAAAGTGGTAAAGTAGCAGTAGGGTTCCCGCCTGTTAGACTTTGGCGAATTGTACTTTACGGTTTCCTTTGTACCCCAGCACTTTGCTTTCTGATTCCCCGCTCAGATACCTCAATGCTGTTCTTGCTATCCTTGGCGCTTCAACCAATTGAACTTTTCAAGTTTAGACCCAAAACTGTTACTTTAGATAGCTCTCTACACCTGATAGCTCGCCTGCAGTCCCAGCATTCCTAGTACGCTCGCCATAGCCTACACTACCGGTACAGAATGTCCCTAGCCCGCGTGCCATGCGACAAGCGCAGGCGAGGATACGTACATTTGGATGGTCAAACAGTGGGAGATCCCGTTCTCGCCCGGCGCCTTGTAGCGCCTTAGTCAACAATCTCGGCGAATCAAGGGTCCTAGTCTTATCGTTCGCAAAAAGCACTACATCACCGCATCAATAACATTCGCTCAACCATGCCCACGGCGCCTGGCTGTCGTCGCACATGTCAATCCCGCAGGCGACCCTAGAGCTAAACGACAGACAATCGAGTTGTGGCTGCGTAATACCAAGAAAATGATGTTAGCATGACTTGCTCGAAAGCTGGGAAAACCACGCAAGCTCGGCGCTTTGTTATGGTAATTCTGTGACAAGTACAGCCCAGTGGCTGGATGTCGCATCCCGCGTGAATAGTGTTGCGTCATTTGTGAGCTTGGTGTTGAAAGAGCAAATATAAAAACTTGCAGCACGCTTCCTGCGCATGGGCTGACCCCTCCTTTCTTTCTGCGAACCTGACACTTTTTCGATCACATTGACATCATCCGACGTCCAAAGATAAGCAACCGAAAATGTCTAACGCTCCTATCCACTCCACCGGCCGTGGAGGTAGGCTCTCCCCACAGGCCCTGTGAGTCCTGGGAGAGGAAGCTGATTGTTACACAGGCGCAGGCAACATTGGCCCAGACGAGCATGTGTGAGTCTACAAACCTCGAACTACTGCTCTGAGAGCTTGGGACTGCCTTTACCAGGACGCTTTACTAAGATCTCGCAGCTACACTGACGGAGGCATCACTCGCGAAGGCGTGCAAGGCCAGTCGCACGATGGCGAGTTCTCTACTGGGGTAAGCTGAACACAGTGTCTCCCAGTATAAGTCACAATTAACAAATGTTCAGCGCGGTGGTGCCGGCAACATTGGCAGGTCTCCTCAACTAGCCGCGCAAGATCAGGCCCGTCGCTCCCAGGATTTCATTCCTGAAACCTCCCTACGAGAGGGCCAGGAAAACTTTCACACCGGCGTATGTTGGAGCCTTGCTACCATACTAGAGATTGAGTCCGACTGACTCGTCATAGCGCGGCGGCGAAGGAAACATCCACAAGGAGAAGTACGGAGGCCACTCACACTCCCCTGAGCGCAAGGGTCTCGGAGACAAGGTCAAGCACGCTTTACATCTTGATGGCAAGGAAAAGAAGCATGAGGCATCTCCTCTGGGACAAGAGCCTACCACGCAGTAGACGAAGGCGTTCAGCAACAGAAACACAAGTCTTCAGGACATGGGTTGGAAGAAAGGCGTATTGATGGACGGCTGTCTGCGATGATACCACTGAGGCGTGAGGGTGCTCCACGGGAGCTAGCCTATGTTTGTTCTGCAACTTGCGTTTTGCTTGGATATTGTTTTACTAGAGTCGTTCGGGAAATAGAATAGTTTGGCGTCTCTTCGCGCAAGGCTCTCCTGCCCGGTATATGGCGGGGTAGTGGTGGGGTGAATGTAGTCCGTGCCCCACGCTTCTCAGGATGGCGTCATTCGTCGCCCAAAAGTTTCCTAACCTCTGCAGCAGCCAACACTAAACTCCAAGATGTCTGAGTACGAGCATCTCGTTCACTCGGAGGATCCTGAGCATCCTGCCAATCACATCTGCACTTTGTGCGCAAAGTTCTACAATCTTGGCTGGGTACATCCACTCACCACCATCGGGCGCGCATAGAAGACCGCGTTGACTTTGATCTCTCGAAGCTAATCCATTGGCATTGACCAGGTCACAGGTACTGGCGGTGGTACCTCGATTCGTCATGGGGAAAACCTGTACATTGCGCCGTCGGGCGTGCAGAAGGAGCTGATGAAGCCAACGGACATGTTCGTGATGGACTTCAAGAGCAAGGAGTACCTCCGGCGGCCGCAAGTACGAGAATTCTTGCACTACAGATATTCAGGTGTTGCAGAAATTGTCGGATTGACTGACAGATGTAGGTCCTCAAACCGTCAGCATGCACTCCGCTCTTCTATGCAGCCTTCCAACGAGACGCTGGTTGCTGCATACATACTCACTCCCAGTGGGCGGTCCTAGTCACGCTCCTCGTGGAGCGCGACTTGGGCAAGCAGGCGTGCTTTGAGATTGAAGAGATTGAGCAGATCAAAGGCATACCAAAAGGAAGAGGGAAGCCTGGCAACCTTGGTTATTACGACACGCTTAGGATACCGATCATCGAGAACACAGCACAGTACGTACCAGAATCTGGGTGCACTTATGCACTAGAAACACAACACTTCGACTTGTATGCTGACTTTCGGCAGCGAGGAGGACCTCACCGAGAGTCTCGAGGCAGCTATGGAGAAGTATCCTGATGCCTATGCTATTCTGGTGAGGAGGCACGGGATGTGAGTATTAATCAATGCATCGCGAAGAGACATACTAATATTAAAAGTTACGTTTGGGGCGACAACGTGCACAAAGCCAAGACACAGTGTGAAAGGTATACAGCCTGATTTCCCAAAACTTGTACAGACGCTGACATGACTCAGCATCGACTATATCCTTCAGCTCGCTGTCGAGATGCACAAGCTTGGTCTCCCATGGACCAAGTAGGGGTTTCCGCGTATGATTGGTCTGGTATCCTGGTGGGTTATTACAAAGCGTCAGCAAACCATCAGCAGGCACCACAAGACCTTTGAGTCCTGAAAATTCCATTCTGTTCGCCATCGGGAGAGTTTATGTCTCTTGCCATTACTTGCATGGTTCGACTAGGCCAGTATTGGTCCTCAGCTCGCCATGAATTCTCAGAATCTCAACCCAATCATCCCAAACCCCTCCTTTGTCTACTAGTATCATGGAACAACAATGACTGTGCTTCGTCTTTCACATTTGAATAACCTTGGAATGTAGCAAAATCTGCTAACATGGTGGTACGAATTCCTTCCCAAGGAGAGAAATGCTTCTATACATAGACATTTGACAAGCCTTGTCTCTGGAACCTGACTGCTGTCTTGCGTCACAGATGCAGATTGACAATGCTCCTCAGACAATACCACCAGGAGGCCAAATGATTTTCCGATTTCAAGCAATAGGCAGCTAAGCAACGCCCGTTCAACATACTCTAAGTGAGTAAAGCAGAGGCCGGTTAAGCTTTTTAACGTAGTTGTAAGTTGTGGGGTGCTGGAAAATCACTTGACACCCCGGTGGTACAAGATGTAACACATCGCAGCTGATGACCATTTCTAGAAGATCCTCACCGATATTTACGTCGTAGCTGAACCGACCTAATAGATTTTCCAGAGCTGAGCATTGCGTGTAGAATGCTGATAGATCGCTGTGCTTATTCATGACCATCTACCGAATTTCAGCCTGCCTCAAAATCTAACAGAGGTATCATAGACCGTCGCGGGTTCTCTTTATCCGGGACTTCATTGGGTACCTTCAAGTGTTCATGAGTTTCTTTAACGTTGGTTTGCAACGTGTACTAACCTGGCCTTAATTTATTAGATCCAGACTTCAAGAATCTCGACAACTACGCTTTCATGACAAAGCCAAGGTCACACTTCTGTAGACCCACTCCAGCTGGATCTGATTCTTTCTGATGGTGGTCTTGTCGAATTTGGCAGCGGAACCGTTTCTGCAGTATGCACGCTCAGACTTGGAAAGATTCCTCATGGCTGGTTTCCACAAACCTAGTCTACCCGGATTCCTAATCATCAGCATCTCCACTAATCCTAGCCTTACCCGGAACGATTATGTCGAGGGTCTGTATTGAACCCATTCCGCGGCCGTCTAATGCATAACATAAAAGCCCCCGCTGGTTTGTGTAACAGCACAGCATCAACATCATGGCTCTTTTCTTGACAGCACAAGCCGGAGCGCACTTGCGAAGTCAAATCGACGAGGCGACATCAGACCCTCAACCAAAACTGCCAGGCGTAATTCTGCACGTCGTCGATAACCAGAACCATGCCGTGTTTACCCACGCCTCCGGCGGCACTGTCCCACTCTCCTCCCAAACACTCAATACTATACACTCCGTCACCAAGATCATTGGCGCCATCGCCCTGATGCAACTCGTGGACCGCAGTCTGGTCTCTCTCGACGACCCTTCAGTGATCCCCACGTTACTCCCCGAACTCGCAGCAAAGAAGATCCTCACAGGTTTCACCTCCGCCAAGGACGGTACCAAATCCCCGATCTTCGTTGATCAGGAAGGCGACATCACGCCCCGCATGCTCATGAATCATACCTACGGCGGCGGCCACACGTACTTCAACACTCTGCTCTACGAGTATCTCCAGGAAGGATGGGATAAGCGGAATGAAGCCTCCGACCCGCACCAAACGATCCTCGACTCGCCCCTGCTCTGGCAACCGGGTACGCATGCGAACTATGGCCAGGGCTTCGACTGGGTCGCCGTACTTATCGAGCGAGCCACAAAACAAAATCTCAGCACGTACTTCCAACAGCACATCTTCGAGCCGCTGGGCCTGCAGCACATTGGCTTCGAGGAGCAGTACGGCAGCGACATAACGAGCCGACCAGGCCACGAAGGTTTGTTCTGGCCCAGAAGCATGAAGCAGCCTGATGGGACGTATATCCCCATCGACCCCCCCGTTCTCCAGCAACTTGAAAGAGGAAAGACGGCGTATCCGCAGGGGGAGTATCATGCGTATCCACTCGGCAGCGGTCTCGTAGCTAGTGCGGAAGACACGGCGCGTATCCTTCTCATCCTGGCGCCGCAGAATGCGGGAAGGGATCCAGTGTCGGGACATCAGCTACTGACTCCTGAGGCGGTGAGCCAGATCACGAGTCCACAACTCCCAGCGCATTTGCGAAATGACTCGCATACGCTTCCCTCTGCTATCGGTGTCATTGTGCCCGTCAGTTTGTCAGATGAGCATCTTGATCCCGAGGGCAGTTGGGGCCTTGGGTGCGGTGTGCAAGGCGCTGATAGACGGCTCAAGGACGGGAGGAGTGGGAGGAGCAAGGGGAGTGTGTATTGGTATGGGGCTGCGAATACGGAGTTTTGGATCGATGGGGAGAAGGGGATTGTGGTTTTTGTGAATGGGAATCACTTCCCGATGAATAATGAGATTTGGTTTGATATGGTAGCGAGGCTGGAAGGGGATCTGTATGAGGGGCTAAGGGCTTAGGGGATAACTCGGAGAGGTTCATATTTGACACAACGAAAATTCTTGCCAGGGTCAGAATGTGGGATACCTTATCATGACCGTATGACTGGTATGCATCGCACTACCTTGTCAATTTGACACATTACTCCGCTTTCACATAAACTCCTCCATTGCAGCCCCCAACATCTTTTCCGGCACGCACACATCCTTCAGACAAGCAACATCTCCTCATCTGCAGCTTCGTCCACCTCTCCGTCTTCCTCGCCATCATCCTCACACCTGATCTCCTCTAGTCCCTTACAAATCCCCTCCCTAAGGACCTCGACAACATCCACTTCGTCACCCTCCCTATCGAGACACCGATCTAGCAAACCACAGACCCGTTCAGCCCACTCCCAGACCTTGACCTCCACCACGACTCCACTGAAAACGCCGCCATCATCCACGTAGCACTCCTCAGCAGGATAGCCCCACTCCAAACTGTTCCCACCCGCTGCATAGATCCCCATGTTCAGTTTCCTACTCTGTGTGACGATCTTAGCCAGAGATACTGAGAGGGTCAGAGACAGTGAAGTGGTCCGTCGGTCAGCTGGTATGCGCTCCAAAGGCAGCTTGCTCGATTTCGAACGTGTGAGGTGAGTATGGGCGTGATCTGTTGTACGGCGACGCTGTTGCGGACGTGTTGAAGGGCCAGGCGTCGGCGATGGTGATAGGTTCCTGTCGCGCCTATGCGGAGCTGAGCGTGGGCGGCCGGACGTTTGGTTTCCTGATAGGGCTCGGAGAGGAGCTTCGCACTCTGGTTCCGCGCGGGATCGTGCTTCAATGGTCCAGCCCTCAAGGATCTCCGTCATTCCATCTTCTACCGCCTGCTCAGCGCGCTGGCCCCTAGTTCTCTTGGGTCCAGGATTGATGGGCGTGAACGAAGGCACTGCAGGTGCGTCATGTGAGGTATCTTGTTGTGCCTGCTTCTGTGACGTCTGCTGTGACAACCTCTTCCTTGCAAAGAAGTCCCGGATATCTGCATCGGCATCCAACGTCAGTGAATCGTGCAGCCGCTCCGCTACAACTAGCCCCGTGCCTCCTATACCAAAAGAACTTGGTCTTTGGGAAGGAAATAATGGAGGCGCGTTTGAGTTTGGCTTTCGCTTCGGACGTGAATCAGTCGATGTGGAGGGTTGGCCAAACCATGTGTCGTCTGGATCTCCGATTCCTTTGAGGGGAGATGCGAAGGATTGGTTATTGAATGCGGGTGGTTTACGTTGGCTCCGGCGAGGGATCTCTCCGCTGGAATGCCCCCCGGATGGGTACACGATAGGCGAACGAGGAGACTGGAATCGTTTAGGGCCAGACAGAGGTAGGGCTTCCCCCTCCGATAATCCTGCGGGATCGACGCGTTGGCCTGAAAGCGCACGATGTTGGACTCCCTTTGCAAGCTCTTCGCGATTCGAGGATTGCGTTAGGATAGCTCGAGAGATCGTCTGCGGCGTCAACGGTCCTGTGGCCCTGGGCGTGGTCTGGAAATGTCCACGTGACGGTGAGCTGGATGCCATTGCAATATCGCCTGCACTTCTGGCAGGAGTCAGAAGCTGCGGGGGACCGCGTATAATCTTTGGTTTGTTCAAAGCATTCATCTTTGCGATCGTCCATGGATTGGAAACCTCGGGGGCTCGGCGTTCTCCCTCATCGTCATCGTGTAGAGAACGTGCTTGATCTTCTACGGTGAGCAATTCTGGCTCCTCTTCATCAATACCGTACATGGTCGTCCGCCATTCGCCCGACCCTTGTCGAGGAATACTGGGTGATATGCGTGAAACATTTCTCATCTTGTCCTCCTGTGCGTCATAAAGACCATCTGAGGCAGCCTCTTCGTCGAGCTGTCGTGCTGGCTGGGCTGATGTAGGAGGTTCATATCCGTCGCAGACTATTTTGGGATAGAAGGTGTCGAGTAATTTCCCAACTGCTTGTATCACCATATCCGGATCTTCGAAGAGGAGATCATCTTTTGCCGGCTCAATGTTGGGGTCATAGCTATCCGGCGGGCAAATAATGTTCATACACATGAAAGGATCTTTTACCGCTGACAATGATGGACCGGCCGTTCGTACCTTATCCTTGAATGTAGAAACGATCTTCTTCATCGTTCCTCGGGCAGGTGATACTGGCCTCGAATCAATAGAAAGAAATGCACCATAACCTCCGACCTTTGCAGCGACAGCATCTGGTTTTGGAAGAAATGCGCAGATCTCGAAGCCATCGGTTTCGATAGCAGTCCAGTCACACTGAGAGGCACATTCTCTCCCAATGACTTTGAACGCTGCATCCTCTACGTTCGCTCTCACTGTCGGTGCGTAGTTGAAGTTTCCCTTGTCGGACTTTGCTTTGAGAATCCGAAGTTGGAATCTCACAGTGGGTCGTGCGAGTGCATATGCCTGCATCAGTCGCTTTGCGTTTCCAATGAACTGGGTCGATTGTTTCAGTGCATCTTGCTTGCGGACGGGCAGATGTCTGAAGAAATCTGTGACTTTGACAATAGTACCCACGGGATGTGACGCTCGCTCCGTGCTTGTAGTGTCAGTTCGGCGATGCTAGCATACTGCATTGATCTGGGCGGGTTACTCACGAAACGAGTTCTCCTCCTCGATCGAATTTCAGCAGTACAGCAACCGGTTCTCCTTCCACTCTGGTGGTGACGCAGATGTTTCCGCTCATCTCAGCCATACTTGCCATAGCTTCGCCTCTGAAGCCGAGCCACTTGCCGCCCACTCCTTTCAGCTCGTCGAAGTTCCGGATTTTGCTGGTGCAGTATCGTCGGCATACCAGTGCCCTATCCGGACCCGAAATTCCATGGCCATTATCCTTCACCTGGATGGAGTCTATCAGATTGGCAGAGACGTCGACAAACACAGCAGTTGCTCGAGCGTCGAGCGCATTGTCGACAAGTTCTTTGACCACCGAGGTCGGATCGACAAGAACTTGCGAAGAGCCGATTTGTCTCACTGTCGTAGGAGGGAGAGCGTGGATGCCAGTCCCTGGCTTGGGTGCATGCTGATCGGTCTCTTCTGCCATCTCTTAGAGGCATAAAGCTCATGCCGAGTCGTCGAACGCAGGGACTAGCAGGTCGGTTGGAAACTTGAGACAACATTTTGAAGCCTACGAAGTTCTTCATTGCTGCATGGGCCCTTCGTAGCTCCCTCATGTGGGAGACCATTGTTCTGGAAAGGCAGTCACGACCCGAAGCGCGGTGTCGCGACTACACGCTCTCAGGTGACCGTTCGCAGGTTAAGGTCAATATCCACCGTAAATATAGAGAACATAAGTCCTACGCAGGCTGATCAGATTCCGTGCGTCGTGTCCCTGGTTCATGCAGAGGTAGAGTTGCGTCATCCCTTACTTGCTCGAGAAGTAACCAATCAGACGTCGTGATGGCGAGAGATGACCCACCTTTCTCAGCGACCTCTACCACATTTAAGTACCGTCGTATTCCCACTCTTACTGTATCCACAATATTCCCAGCCGGTCAGGAAACAGTCTGAAGTTATTCAAAGCGATCCACATGTCTTATACTACAGAAGCGGCCCGATGGCGAGCGCTGACAAGTCGCGACCCATTAGCCAACGACAAGTTTGTTTACTTGGTCAAATCGACGAACATCTATTGCAGACCTACCTGCCCGGCACGTCTAGCCCGTCGCGCAAACGTCGGCTTTGTTGAAACCCCAGCTCAGGCCGAGGCTGCTGGCTATAGGCCTTGCAAGAGGTGCAAACCACATGAAGCAAGCAACCGTGACCCACAGGAGCTCGCGGTCTCCAAAGCATGCGCACTTATCGAAGAGGCGGTAGCCAAGAATGATGTGAAGTCAGTCAGGCTACAAGAACTCGCTAAGAATGTTGGGCTCACTCCGCGCTACTTTCACAAAATATTCAAGGACCGAACGGGGTTAACACCGAAAGAGTATGCAAAGGCGGAAATGCGGGATGAACCAGTTTGCTGCGAAGGTCCAACATGCGAGGAAACAAAACAGTCGCCTACGGTGGATCCAACTCTAGACAAAGACGGCTTCGACTTCAACGAGTTGATGGATTTCGAGTTCGACCCTACGCTGTCATTGAATGACTCCCCGACGCTCCAGACTCCCGAGCAGGTACCCGCGGCGTCGTTTGGGCAAGAGATTGATGTGAATATACTACCTTGCCCAGCTTGGAATGAGCCTTTCGACCCTAACGCTCTCGGTCCAGAGTTCGATACCACCGACGACAAGCTTGCCTTCTGGGTCGATGCGGTCTCAATACCCAGCACCGTGGGATGGGAGCCTTTACCATCATTAACTCCAGCGCTCTCTACATTTGAGCTCGATGCCGCGCTAATCCTGAGTTCGGAGGGTCTCCCTGAGATATTGCCGCAGTATTACATGCATTCTGACAGTGCATACGCATGATGCTCAACGCAAGGTTGTATATAGTTTCACAATGAACAAATCCATTCTCAGGTTCCCAGCCTGTGTGACGTGTGATCTGGCGCGCTCTACTATGAGCTAAATTGTTACATTCCACTGTATGCCTACGTGGTCGCATCGCATCGACCATTCTGTATCATCCACCCAATGTGTCCTGACGCCAGGCACTTGTGCTCGCGAGGGTGGGAGCCGGACATTCGAACGATCGGGAGGACACGGAGAACGAAGTATAAACTATGATGATCGACGCAGGTTTGATCGCGGGTGTTATATGTTCTGTAACAGACTGTCAGCTCGTGCCCCATCACAGATTGAAGCATGATGTGCGCATCCACAATACTCTCAGAGACACAGTTATAAGCAGCGACGGCGTAGCATATGTCGATACTAGCCATACCTTTTCCGGCTCTTCCTATAAGATGTAATGGTCTGAAGATCTCATCCTTGGAGGCGTGGCATGTAGCAAGGAGATTTTGGAGACTCACAATTGTTAGTGACGCACCTGCCCAGGCTAGAGCTGATACGTGAGCAAGGCGCGAAGATAGAGTGGGCGAGAGAGGGCTTGCACTACGATAGTACGACAGTATCAATGTACGAATTGTTGGCGTGTGGTTCAGACTGCGAAGTGGGAGTTGCGAGTTGCGCGTCAAAATTTCGAGCAATGCAACGCTGGCACTAATTCAGTGCCAAGCTAGGCTAGTCTACTTTCGGCTGGAGTTACTCAATTATCGTTCCTCGTTCCTCTCTCATCTACCACATAAGCAAGTCTATCATCATTCTCTACGTGTGCTCGACCAAGTGTATGCTTTCGCAAGGGTGGCGAACCAACTCGAGTTTCATGTGACCGGCCATCACCTGAGCACGCAAGCGTACCGTGGATAGGATGCTCAGCATAGTATATATGTTGGTGCTCGATTAATGCGGCCAAGGTTTCGACTAAATTTCCTCAAAGTTGCCCTCCAAAGCTAGATCGTCGGCGAATGGCTGAAAAGAAAGTCGATTGCATATCACCACGAATACCATTACCTTACTCAAGCAGAAATTCTAACTCTAACACCCTTTGACCCTTCCTTTGCTACCGGGAACCACCTGTCGCTTTCCATGACCACATCGCTCTCGTCAGTCTCGAATAACTCTAGTATCCCTACATCTGTCTCGTCACGTACGTCCTTCGATCCGAAATGACTGAAAATTCCTGCGGTACAGAGATACATTTCTGCCCATGCCAAATTGATACCCAAGCACGATCGAGAGCCCTTCGAGAACGCTACAAGATACTTGTCCAGATGTTTCGCGTCATCTCCAACCCAACGGTCGGGATGGAAAGATGCGGAATCGGGAAATATCGTCTCGTCGTGGCTCGTGATGGGAATGGCGGTGCTCGCAGGTGTTCCTGCTGGAATGACCCAGTCGCCGCATTTTACCAATGTATCTGGAGCGATTCGTGCGCTACGAACCGATGCGCCGTATCCTAGGCGCAAGCCTTCTTTCAGAACACCGGTAAGGAGCGGTAGCTTTTCTAGCTCCTGGAGTGTTGGCTTGGTGCTAGGGGTTGGCATGACAGATTTGAGTTCGTCTTTGAGTCGCCTGAGCAGTTCCGGTTTCGAGAGTAAGTGGAATGCCAAGACAGTGAGGCACCAAGACCCCGTATGGGTACCAGCTCCTATGAGCAATATAGCTTCGTCCGCAAGCCTTTCGCTAGTCTTCTCGCTTTCAGGAAGATCGCTTTCTAGTAGAGTATGGAAAATCGTCTTGGCCTGGGTTGCGTTCTTATCCTTGGTATTCTGACGACGAAGAGCTGCAACCTCCTGGCGAAAGGTCCTCTGAACGATGACAGGGCCAGAGAGCTCTTCATTCATTCGTACAGTGACCCACTCGGGAATCGTCCGAATGATTGTGAGTATCCAATTCATGTGCTTGAGCAGCGAAATAGATTTCCCAGCATTGAACGAGGCATTGTGGTATGCAGGGGCAAAGTTAGGGTCCTCAATGTGATGATCAGAGCGGCCGAAACAATACTGCATGACAACATCTGAGGGGGGGATCAGCTAAGGTTTACACGTACTGAAGGACAAGTGTTTCCGCACGTACCATTGGTAAACGCAGAGAATGCGTACTCCAGAGCAACAATGTCTGCTTTTCCTCGACTCTGCTCGAGTCGGCTGACCAGCGCATCAACTCGCTCCTGAACAACTGGCAACAAAGTTCTCACATTCGTCATTGAGAAGAATGGACTGAGAGCAGCTCTGCGGCTCCTATGTAGTGCATGGGGTGCGGTACCAAGCGACGACGCTGGAATACCAATGCCGTTGGTCTGCCATGCCCATTTATCCCGTCTGTTGTGATTGAGACTGGCAGTGTACATGACATCCCAGAAAGCAGGGTCAGAGACGTGCAACTCATGCGGGTTAATTCGGACCACCGGACCATATTTCTCGTGAAATTCTTTGACCTTCCATATGTATTTCCCTCCGAGGATAATGTCGTAGTAGAATTCGTACCAATATGTAGCTGCTGCGAGCTTCGGGCCGGGAAATTTCGAGATGGGGCTGAGAAACAGGTGCTGCCAAGTGAGGAAGAGAGAATAGACCAATGTGCATACTATTGTCGCCAGTATGATATCGAACAGCATGATTGTTGAAGTGAACTCAGGTCAAGATGGACGGTAGGTGATGCTGGGCAAATTTCCGTGGCTCTTAGTAGAGAAAGGGGGCTCTTATACCCTGCCACGCACGCTTAGAGATGGCACTACAGTCAACTATTGGCCGGATACAGACTTGTAGAAAGGTTGTAGAGCAAATACAAGAATCACGTGATAGAGACGATGCGATTGGTCCATTTTGGCGATGGGTCGGTGCGATTGGTAATGACTAGGTTCGATAGTGCTTACCGCTTTCCACATGCTCCGCTGCGCCTCCGGGGCCTCCACTACCAACATCCGACATTTTGAGAAATGTGATGTTGCATCAACTCTCGGCACGAGGAATGGTCATGCTGGCCGAGCCTGATACCCGCCCGGAACGGCGTACTGGAATCACTAGGTCGAAAGCGGGCTGTTCCACATGCAAGTAAGCGACACGGTATCGATCTACGGACGCCTGTCCGCTCATGTTGAACAGGCGTCGACGAGTGAAATGCGATGAAGCACTTCCCTACTGCAAGAGATGCACAAAAGCCAAGCTACAGTGTGAGGGATATTACCGTATCCCGACAGCTAAGCTGACAGGCAACACTCAAAATGGACGTGTCCTCCTACCCAAGAGCAATGGTACCATACAATTATCGACGGTACAGCCGAGCAGTGTACTGCCAGGAGAGACCGACATCGAGAATCGATATTTGCAATACTTTCACGATGAGACAACATCTGGATTTCAAAGTGTATGGGATTGGACACTATGGAATCGTCTCGTTCTACAGGGATGTCGCCACGAGCCATTTGTCAGATATGCAGTGGTCGCTATAGGAGCACTCCACAAATCGTTGCGCATGGGCCGGGACGGGTACGGAGGCTTCGAAATCACAGAGCCGATTGCAAAGCTGCACCGCGAGTTTGCGTACCTTACCTATGGCAAAGCGATCAAACACATGCAGAATGCTATTGTCACTGATTCTGGACCGCGTTACGCACTAATTGCTTGCTTGCTGATCATTCTATTTGAAAGCCATATAGGAAACCGGTATAAGGCCCTTGCGCACGCTGAACACGGGCTACGAATCTTGCAGCAATCGAAGGACCAAAGGACAGCTGCGAAAGAGGAAGCTTCAAGCGCGCCATCTCTTCCCAGTTCTACTCTTGAAGATGAGATTGTCCAAGCTTTTCGAAGTCTCGACATCCAGATTACCACCGTCAGTGATTCACGCACGGCTAGCGCCCATACAAGGGCGATCGCAGAGGATACCATCAGCATCAAAGGCATGCCAACGCTTTTTAGGTCGCTGCACGAAGCTAGACACTACTGGTCAATTTTACTGCATCAGACTTTCCACTTCTTGTCGACCACCTGGAAGCGAACCGAACCCCACCTGCTTTTCAAAGCGCTCGAGACCAGCATCCCGGGGAGTAATTTGGTTACTGTTGGACACACAATACACACTACATCAGTTGTCGTTGACCCCATGCTCAAACAGGAACAGGAGCACTATTCTGCTGGTATGGACCGGTGGCTTGAAGCTTTCCATCCAGTCTTTAAGACTATAGAGGGTGATAGCAAAGCTAGACTAAGAGACCAAGTCATTGCAGCGATGCTTCAGATTCACGGCCTCGCCACAAAGATCACTATAGCGGGCGTCTGCTTCACCGACGAGATCCTATACGACCAATTCCTCCCCGAGTTCGCGGAAATCGTCCGTTTGGCGGGTGATGTCGCTGCTGCACGCAATGCAAAATCCGAACAAAGGTCCGATAACGACTTTTGGTCTGGCAGCTTCACTCTCGATCTCGGAATCATCGAGCCACTGTTTAGATTGCTCATGAGATGTCGAGATCCCAAACTGCGCCGAGAGGCCATCGCTATATTGAAGTCATGGCATGTCGAATGCTGGTGGGACCCCTTGATGATCGTAGCGATTGGCGAGTTCATAATGGAGGTTGAGGAAGAGAGCATGTCTGATGGGTTCATTCCGGCGGAGTCAAGAGCGATTTTGACTGCTAAGAGTCATTGTACAGCCGACCGCTTTATGCTCGTACAGTGTGTGCAAAAGGCTGGTGGCCTGGACGGCGGCATGAAGTGGACAGACAAATGGGTCAGCTGGTAGAGGTCCGCTTTGTATAATTTCAAGCTTTGCACTGCTTCGTCATTTTTTGTGCCCGCTAGGTCCGTTCGTTCCAACACGAAACTGAGATTACGATCTCGAATGATGAGTTCAAACACAGCTCTCGTTTTTAGGCCGTCGCCACAAATTTCACAACGATTCCCCTCGCCCTCTTCTCCAACTTTATCTTCTGATTTCAAGGCTCCATGTCTTTCATCTGGCGAAACTTCTCGATCTGGCCCAAAATGTTTTCTTTTTCTTTAAAGCCGAAGATTTGCGCACTGCCATCGGGGCTACGACTAAACTATGCATGTGGATACCATATCCATACAAATTCTTTTTGAAGTAAGTCTACAGTCCTCGCCCATATGAGTTACATGCCCATCTAGTAAAGCACAGATCTTAGAATCAGACACATCCTATCCGCAACTTCACTCAACCAACTAACTCCCGTCGTTTGAATGTAGGCGGTCAGGCTTCCATGATGGACATCCTTTGTTAGCTTTACATTTCTTTCGCATCCCTTGTTTGAAGCTTCAGCTGGATTTGAGACTATCGACGTTACTGGTCATTTGGTTTGATATGCTGTATGTTTGGAGGAGAAGACAATATCAACCCATCACCTGGCACCCATCTTTTGAATGGTATGCCGGAGTCCGCGGTTTTTAACCTACATGTCGCGCCCACGTATGAATCGAACTTGGCGTTAATCGAAATGGCCAAATGGAAGGACCATGTTTGAGTCTTATTTTCAGCTTCTCGGAAACCCTTGTGCAGGAACTGTGTTTTGATGACGAACACCTACGGGAAGGTATCCCTCTGCAATAGAGAAGACGCTCAACAAGGGCCAGCAAAACGTTGTATTTCATCCATGCACACACCCTATACTCTAGCACGATGTATCGTAATGCGCTAACCGGGTTTCGGATAAGCTTACTGAAGCTCGAGTATATGAACCTCTGTTCTCTAGCGGTTCTTCGTTATGATGGCCTAGTATTACAGGATCAAAAGTCTTACCGAAATGCGTGCAGGAACTCGTGAATGAGGAAAGGTGTGTATGCAACCAAGGTATACTTGAGATACTGATGAGAAATTGGTGTTTTCTTCCGAAGGTCAGTATTCTAAAACGATATCACATGCTGTAATATGCTGTTACATTTTAAACAATAAGCACAGAGCATGCATATACTAGGCACAATATACAGGAGCAGTCTTTGGGGGTATGATGATCATGATAATCATGATGATTGATATGTAGTGGCATTAAACCCTCCTGAGCGAAAGGCTCGCTATTTGGTGTAAAGTTTCCTTATTTCACTTATCTATATCTCCTTGTCGTGCGACCTTCTGTTTCTTTAACTATAGTTCCCTAGCTCTCTGAGCATCAAAGATGAAGATGATATCCTAGATGATGTTTCCTTCTGTGCACTGGAAAACAGAAGAACCGAGGAGACATGATCTGGGTTTATCACTCCTATATCATTAAATCGATACCAAATACACGTTATGGATATGAATGTTGTAAGAAGGAATGTATTTGACTCAACGAAAGGCATTGCAATAGCATGATGGAGCATAAGAGAGATGAGGATACCCGAACAGCTGCTCATCAAAATTTGGCCAACTTGCAGCATGTTCGAAGGACTGAGAGACACGCATGAACATTTGATCATAGTCTTGCCTTTCTTCGAATTACGAAAAGCGGTGTTGAAGCGCTAAATGTGTACTTTGACCGAGTCTTGTCACCTCTGATTACGAAGGAGCTAGTTTCTAGTGAGGAAAACTCTAAGCACCTTTATTGAAGGCTGTAATATGATATGTAGACCTGACTTTCGAGTATAGCAGAGCCCATGGAAGCAATTGGGTAAGGGCCATGTGGGTGTTGGGTATTGCTTAGTAAAAACCAGCCCCTTCGTATAATAACACACTTCTCTGCAGTTAAAAAACATAAAGTGTATTGAAATTGCTGCAAGGACAGAGTCTCCTTCAAGCCCAAAGTAGATCCAGGAAATCGACATGTTTGGAGGTTCCTTGTCTCAAATCCTCGAAAACAGACAGCAATCTCATCGCATGGGCGGCTCTTGCCTTGCGCAAAGCGGATGCTTCCAAAAGATCCATGCACCTACGGACATGTTCGTGGCCTGGCAAGAGCTCTTTTAAAAAATTGATGTACTCGTTCTTGCTCTCAGCTTGCTTATCGGTAACATTGACATACCCCAACATTGAGTTCCAGCTCTACTAGCCAATGAGCCTGAAATTCCAGTACTGTCGTTACATAGACCATGAGCTTTCCCTCTCTCATTAACAATCGCGGCACAGAACTTCAGCGTTCTGGACTTTAAATATTGACAGATGAGATCATTATAAGAAGTATACCTCGAAATGCACAACAACCCTTCGATGTCTGTTAGAAGACAAGTTGATCCAGGTGTTAGCCAAAAGTCATCTTCGATATACCTTATGTGGTATTGAAGTAGCTTGCTCCTGTCTAGAGGAAAATATACGTTTCGACCTGACGCTCAATACCGTAGACTAAACTTGGAGAGTCTCGAGATGTTTCAGAAAGGTGTATATAAACCCACTGATACACTTCTTCCCAGTCTTCTCCATCCTCCACTGCACGATACTGCAAGATGGTGGGATCAAAAGAGGAGGAAGAAACACCCCATGAGACTTGGTCCTCGGAGAATTAAAAACAGCAGTCAAGCGTGCCATGGCGTTTTGCCTGGCAGTAACTATACAAATCAGTGGGCATGTCTATATGCCTAGGTGCAAACCTTAAAGAACGACTAGAACTGGTAGGCAAGCTCCTTCCATTCTTACTCTCCGGGGCCTTGCCCCTCTAAAGACCAATCCCATTCTTCCATGCGGATTAGATCTGCATCTATTGGTCCGCATGAGGATCGTTTCCTTGGGATCTTAAAAAACGGACGACTGGACTGATGTCGAGATTTGGATTCCAGGTTCTCAAAGATGTAGGCATAGGCAATATGTGTCATCTGTGTGAGACGGAGAGAGTTCGTAGGATCTACAAAACACATCCTGCCCAGTGATGTTTCGATTCCACCATATTGGATTATCGATGCGTCAAAAAGCTTCATGTACCATCTCCCATGGTGTTCGGAGAACTTCGCTTGTAGATCAAGAAGGTCTAAAAATGCGACATGCAAGTATGCATAAGCACTTACAGACTTCAAAAGCGCTATGTGGCTCCCAGTATGTGAAGCTTTGCCACTTTATTGGTGGAAGATATATAGAATATCTGTCACTGCCTGAGCAAGCTATATCCGCACGACAAGAAGAACGAATGCCGATATCAAAAGACGTACTCATAAAACATTATGAGGAACTATACGTGTAAAAACAATAGTCAAAACAAAAATCGGCAATAACCGCACATGTGGATCACAGCACTCTCCTCCAGAAAAAAAGCAAAGAATTCGTGGACTTATTATTCATATAAGTGTCCAGCGGGGACCTGAACAATATTCCATAGAGCCACATGAGAAGTTTTTCTCGCGAAGAGAACAGTCAAGCAAAAACAGCCGAAGCTATCATCCTATAAAAATCCCTAGACATGTTTCCGCCCAACAAAGATTGCAAGATCCGCAGCCATGGGGGACATATAAATGCCTAGCATATATGTAAATCGATCTCGGAGAGACCCTATGAGAAATTTCCCTCTCAAAGGATTTAGTCAAAGCAAAAAACACGAAAAGGAGAAGTCATGGAACTTTCTGGTCTGTTCTCCAAAAATGCTTTAGATCCGCGACGATGTTGGTCACAGCTTGGCAACATCCTTACCGTACTGGCTATGTTAGGGCTGGGACTGATGCCTAAAAAGACGACCTCAAGGTCCTATGGCGCAAGTTCGGTACGACACCCCACAACCAAAAGCTTGCTAGAGTATGTTAGTACTCAACAACGTTTGGAAGTCTTCGATGGGTACATAAAACAGTCGTAACAGACGGCACTACCTTCTTCTCTCCACAGCATTTGTGATCCTCGGAACTCTGAAAAAACCAATCGAAACTGTCCATGAGGAAAGAACGTACTCATCTCCAAAAGCTCTACTAGGGTTTGTCTATGTCTTGCGCCAATTTTGGGGACGAGTATGGCACATAAGATGAAGTTGATCCGTCGCATGACTCGAAGAAAGCAACATCACAAAATTCACGAAACCCCATCGAATGTGCATTGCGGCATTTCTCGCACGGGAACACAGAGAACATACGAAACGCATTTATGATCTAACTTCTTCATCCCCGAAGTTCATCAGACGGCAGAGCAGATATAAGACAGTTTCTCCTCGCTCTTGGACTTTCTACGTTGTACAGCAATCTAGCCAACCGGGCAACCTAAAAACCTCATCCTAATGGCTTATGGTGGGTACCCCTTCTGGGACCTGAAAAGGCATTTGAAGATTTCTATGTGGGAGACCAGGCCTCGGAGTTCGAAAGGCTTGGAACAGCGTCAATTGAGTCCGGACATGTGGTCTTGTATCGAAAAGTAACGTACGGCCTGATCATGGGGGATGCCTCGAATCATGCGGTGGTGATGAGCATCATCAGGACACCTCGGAGATTGAATTGAGTAGGATCACGATGAGTTAGCATTTGTTGAAGCAAACAGCCCTTACGCCGCGCGTTCATTACATAGCAGGTCTTTGTAGACATGAACACAGTGGAGCGGCCTGTTAAAGTTATCATTTGGAAGGATGTAGAATACGGTGATCGTGCTCGAGCAGTCATTCGAATGAGTTACACATACAGACCGAAAAGTCTCGTTAGCCATGAAAGTTGAAATCGCAAAAAGGTATCAAGAAGCCCAGTTCCTTCCGTCTTGAACATCAATCACCGCCTTCTCGTCTCATTCTCCATCAGAAGGTATTCGTCCTTATCTCTCCGACCTCAGACCATAGCCTTGCCAGGCAATGATCTAGTCACCCTTGTCGCTTACCCTAAAAAACCCCCTTGAACATTCCACTTCTTAACGTCTGCCAACCATACCTAGCATCCCATCACATCAGACCCATCCCATCCCATCCCATCCCAGTCCAGCCCAATCCTCAACGCCACCACCCCTCCCTTTCCCCGTCCTCCTGCCTCATACCCATCCTCCTCCCCATCCCCATCCCGCCAACCGTCGTCTCACTCCCAATACTTCCCCCCCTAACACCCCTCTCCCTTCTCAACTTCCTCTTATACCAGAACCACCACCCCAACAGACACCCCATCAAACAAATACTGAGGCTCACCCCAATAGCCGCGCCATACACCTTGAACTTGTCGTCGCTGAACCCGTTCCCGTGACCGCGATCGCCTCCGCCATCTGACAACGTAGCGGTTTCGGACGCCGGACACGTGTGACTGCATGAACTCGCATGCGTAGCAGCCGTGGGAGAAGGCGCAGTGTTGATATACGGCACCGTCTTCGTGAGAACGACCGGTGATCCTCCCGGCGCGGTTTCCGTATGCGTGACGACGGTGACTTGTCCCGACCCCGACCCAGACCCATTAGACTGGGTGTCTGCAGATGGCGGTGGTGAGGGTATAGCAGGCGGCGGGCGCGAATCGGTCATGAGTCCCGACTGAGTCATTGACGTGACGCCCGTGAAGACGATAGACGTCGGTATGCTGAGGGTCTGAGATAGCGAGCTGAGGAAGGCTTGGGAGTCGGAGGGCTGGGAGTTGGTCGTGCGTCCGGGGGTATTATTGCGTGCGACCATTGCGACGACGTTCGCGGGCGAGGCCATGATACTAGGGTTATTTGAGGGATGTCCTTGTCGGGGCAGTGATGGAGATGGAGATGCGGCTATACTGGTATGTTATGGTGACTACTCGGTGAGTCACTGAAGACAGCGACGAGGATGGGTAAGAGAATACTGATGTGTGGAGAAGGAAGAAAGGGGAACCTCAGGTGGCGGGGAAAGATAGTTTAGCTTAGATATCTCACCCGCGTGACTCTTCGTGTGCCTTGTCATAGGGTGTGCGACACGGTTATGAGTAAGTGGCTGGTTGGACTCAGACTAGAGTTGTGACTGCAACAGCCGTGCGACTCAACTCCTTGCCCTAAACCTCTCACTTCAGGGACTAGTCATCCAGATTGTTAGCGCGGACCACGTACGAGCGATAAGAGGGCTTGAAGACCACGTGCATGTGGTATGTTGGTGAAAATTACGAGAGCAAGAATAAGGCGGTCTACCTAGGTGTTCCATCCGGTCATGATCCACCTCACACGAACGCCAAGACCTTCGCGCTCTACCGTAGAGACCGCGAACGCCAGACAAAACCGAAATGGATCGCCGCCTATGCAATGCTATGCCACGCTTTTACGCCAGAAATGGACTGTGATGTGGTTGGCGGGAGATGATTATGGACCGCCTCTGGGCCTCTGGCGGTGTTCTTTGAAGTTCCTCGGAGTCATATCAACGGCCTTGTACTGCCCATCTTTTGGGTCGTATATGGCTCTGACGTCGATGTCCATTTTGCCCTTGTTGCCGATGACCTCAATCAGACCAGATACCTGAAGCGCCCCACGAGGTATATTTCTTGGCGGTCCTTTATTGTACCGGCGGAAAGTTTGATGGAATGCCGAGAGGTTCAATGTCATATCTCCGGTAGACGGAAGAGAAGGAAGGAAACGGTGAAAGGCTGCATTTTGCTCTCCCGACGTTGCTGGTTCCTTCTGGGGAGAGGAAGTGGGAGCGACCGGTTGCTGAGGGGCCTCATTGGCGTGTGATTTCTCATTAGGAGCTGGTGTCGAGGAAGCGCTGGGAGACGTTGGGGGTGACGGTAGCCCTGGAGTCGCTAGTATTTTCTTCAGAGCCTGCTGCTTCTTAGTAGCATCGCTCTCCCACCCAATGTAGGTCCTGAAATCCTGCCATGATGTCCATGCCCTGCTCTTGCCGTCCACATACAAGGAGTGGGCGACGGGCAAAGGAACGAGGAGGCGCTGCAGACGCTGGTGGGCCACCATGTGAACGGGTCGAGTGCTTGAGCGGACCTCCAGATCTTCAGTGATCTCGATGCCGGGCCGCTCAAACTCGGGAGGAGGTCCATCAGGGAACACGAGCTCTAACCACACCCTTCCTTTCTTCGGGTCCACGGTCCCCAACGCACGTTTGAGGTGCGGGTGGCGCCCTATGACATCGCGGACTGTGGAAGTGAGTTCGCCTGCGTTCAGATTAGCATGACGGTGACGGAATCATCTGCTCAGTGCTCACCTCGTATACGAACAACTCTTTCCTTGTCCTGTGCAATTCTTCTAAATTCTTGCCACTCTGGATCCGAGCCTTTCCAAAAGGTCCTTGGTTTAGGCCGCGAGAAGCCTGTGGGTAGAAAGAAAAGCGCCTCCCCTTCCTCATCCTCCTCGTCCTCTTCTTCATCGATAGGACCGCCGTCCCCGCCATCTGCTGCGCCCACGGCGTCTTCATCGTCGGAGTTCGCGTCCTTTTGGTGGGCAATGCGTCGCAGCTGGGCTCGACGTTTTTTGCTTTCTGCCTCCTCTTGTTCCTCATCCTCATCCTCCCCGTCTAGCCATCGCACAAGTCCATAGAAGGCGGTCCAGACAACGGCTGCCGTGAGTAATCGTCTGCATCTTGGTTAGCTTTTCTCCATGTGAAAGTGGGGCGCACTTGCCTCCGACTCAGTAATGGGTGCTTCACTCGTACGCGCTGGATGTGTATCGTCTCCAGGCCATCGCGCTGCGCCGAACGAACAAGCTGCGAAGTCGGGACGCGGGTCCAGAGAGAGAAGCCCCGGCGCAAAACCTGTGCCCTGAACATGAGGCCGGTTATGAAGGGTGGCGGCAGTCGTAAGACATGGGTCGCATGTCCGAATCGATCGGGGGTGGAAGCAGCGAGGAATCTACGTGGAAACGATATATGGGTGAGAGACAATCAGTCGCTGGAGTGACTTTGGCGGCGGCGGATAAAGTTCACGCGCCCACCTACGCAGTACGAAGGAGCTGGTGCTTAGTGAAGAATATTCCAAGCGATTTCGTTGACCGTCGTTATATGCTGTATGGGCATTACTCTACGCTATAACAAAGCTGTATAAAGCCTCCCGGATGCGGGCTGTATGGGCGTCCACTGAGTATTCCTTCGTAACGCGGAGCAATCGGGGGTAGGCACGGGCCAGCAGCGGTGCGCTTGGCTGAAGGCTCCCTTGTCAACCTTGCACTGACGTCCGTCGTCCGCTATCTCGACGAACAGCTCCCGCCACCCCAGACCCCATCCCGCCCGCCGCCATGAAGCCCTCGTGGAGCCTGCTGCTGTCCTCGATATACTGCTCCGCCGCCGCATCGCAACTGGGCCATGTCTTCGTCTACGACCCCGTCTCGAAAGCCGCGCCCCAGCAGCCGCCATCTGTGAGCGCAGAGACAGCTCGCCTGATCCTCGCACAACGATTAGGATTATCACGATTTCATTCGATAAAACAGGCGAGCGAGGAAGTAATTGCGCAAATCAACACATATGGCGGACGGCGGCAGCAGCTGTTTGGCGCGGGCAAGGACAAGGAACAGTCGCTGTCACATACGCTGGTCTGGATAGACGATGTGGAAGAAATAGATGGTAGGAAGCTCCAACATCAACAACAGATGAAGGCTGGCAGCTAACAGGTGTGTAGCGATCATGAAGGATGTGGATAGGACCCAGTTCACAGAATTCACGATCTCCGACGCGCCAGCATCCTCGGACAATACACGCTTAATACAAGACATGATTGTACAGGCCGAGTCGATCCCAACCCCATACGACCCGATGGGGCATACGTATAGCTCAGGCATCTCAGCCGAGGCTGCGTTGAAGGAGTATCTCGGCAAGAGTGCCAACACATACAACGACTACCTTACCATACTGCATGCCGACAAGACCGATAAGCTGCTGACCTCTGACATCTCGACTGGTCTGCGCGGCCTGCTCGACGCTTCCCAATCCCAAGGCAAAGTGGACTGGCCGATCACCGTCGTCTTTATGCCCCCCTCATCTTCCCACAGCAAGCGCAGCACGCATCCCTACGGCACCTACGACGTGCCCTCCGCCATCGAAGCCCGCCGCGAGAAGACCGAGGCGCCCCTCTCGCCTCCGTCCTCCGAACCGTCCACCACACCCAAGGTCCCCGACCTCGAGGACTTCCCCACCATCTTCACCGCCGCCGCCAACGACACCCCCGTCTTAGGCATACTCCCAACCTGCTTCCAATCCGAGGATGCATGCAAGAGGCGCACCAACGGTTGCAGCGGCCATGGAAACTGCAGACGCAGCCGGACTGCGACAGACAAGAAACTCAACGACTGCTGGTCGTGCAGCTGCAATGCGACGGTCGTGCACACGGGACACGAGGAGGGCATGGAGACCAAGACGAAGACGACGTACTGGGGTGGCCCGGCCTGTCAGAAGAAGGACGTCTCGGTGCCGTTCTTCCTCTTCGCTGGCACGGGTGTCGTTTTGGCCTTTTTGATTGCTGGCGGTATTGGGTTGCTGTACAGCATGGGCAGTGAGGAGCTGCCGAGTGTGATTGGCGCTGGTGTTAGCGGGCCGAGGGCGAAGTAAACGGGGTCTGCATGGTAAAGGCAATTACTGACATCAGGAATTCTGTGTGAGTAGGGGATATAAATTTGGTGTACGACAACATTTCACATGATCCTGGAGGTAGTAGTCGAAGAAACATGAGCGTGTACGATCGATTATCATAGTGGCTACATCTAGGCTTGGGTCAATATGGGTTCCACAGGCGTCCGTAGCACGTTATTGAAATATTCAAACTGCAGAGCTTGCAAGCGCTTCAACATTACACTCCTCACCAGCCATCAAGTAATTGGTTTCAGTGGTCTGTACATCAGACATCTTCTCGATTCGAAGATACTGTACAAAGCCGCGTGGCTCCGACGACTCAAAAAAAGTCATCCACGAACCCGAAAAATGCCCTCTAGAAGCACCCGCGCCGTGGGAATCGAGCCTGCCGTCCTGACGACTCCGCAACGCCAGCCATGCAAATGAATCTAACCCCTCTTTTTCCACGGACCTATATGCTCCCACCGTTAGCACGAACCCCAAGAACATTTGTCACTGAATATGTGTCTAGCGCATCGTCTCAGTGCTTGCCTTTCTTCTTCTTGCCGCCCTTGCCCTTTTCCGCGGGTCCGCCGCCCTCGACCAGCACCGCGTCGTCGTCGCTGCTCTTCACAGTGCTCGTTTCCGTGCCCGGCCCCTTGCTCGCCTTCTCGTCCTCGAGCTCCTTGTAAAAGTCCGACTTGATCTCCTCGCGCCGCTTCTCCCACCACTCCTTTTCGGCTTGCGATGTGGACAGGATGTCGGTGAGTTGGGTGCGGATTTGTGTGTTTTGGGCCATTTCCGAGGCGGATTGGAAGATGGATTGGCCCCAGTTGGGCGCGTATGCGTTGGCCTGGTCAGAATTGTTAGCTATGAAATGGTGGGAGTGTGGGGATTCTGGGAGGGGAATGGGGAGTCGGAGGTACACACCTCGTTCACTACGTCTCGGAGCTCCTCCTCAATTTCCTTTTCTGCGCGCTGGAATCGCTGCCACAGATCGTCGCCTACACTACCCCTCTGCAGCAACACCTGCAGTGCTTGCTTCGCATTGCGCACTTGCACGATGCGGTGGATGTCTTCGGTTGCGCGGCGCAGGAGGGCGGCTTTCAGGATGCTGTCCGGCACTTTCGGATCCTCCTTGTGCAGCAGCGTGAGGTAGATGTTGCGCTGCAAGTGCGGAGGGAACCAGGGCGATAGCGAGGCCGTCTTTGCTGATTGACGCTTGCGGTAGAGGGTCGAGAAGACGGTGAGGGAGCCGACGAGGATTGTGAGGTATGCGACGGGTATGCAGAGGGCGAGCCAGTCGACGAGGTCGAAGGGCCACATGGCAGGCTGGTGGTGTTGGATGTTGCGCTACGTGTCCGCCGACGTGGGTTGTTTGATGGAGCGACTTCTTGAATTGAGGAAGCACTGGCTGAATGTAGAAGGGACTAAAGGAGCGGCGAGTGCATGGGCGGAGCTTCTGTAAAGTGAGTGTGCGGCGTGGGTGGAAACCTGCACTCCAAGTTGTCCTCTTAGGGCGAGCCGTGAATAGCACTTTGTGACTTTGTGTCGCTCCGCAATAAGTTATCTGTCCTTCTTCGCAGCGCCAAGACCCAGGGCGGTGGCAGAATTCAAGCTTCGTCATGCTGTTCGGGTGCCTTCCACCGCGAACAGTGCCCTCACCTTAGCCTGCGAGCAATTCATGGCTGCGGCCTCTGTTTGCCTGCCACCTTCAACATCCCCTCTGTCGCCGCCTGAAGGACTCCCTCTACCTGCCCTCTAGCCCGTCCCTACCCCGCCCCATCAACGTCTATCCGCACCTCCCAAAACTGTTGACGCGTAGTAAACAGCTATGATTCTCCGGTTCGTCAGTAGAGAGGGCCAGTTCCGCCTCACCGTTGAGCCCACCACGACCTTCCCAGACATCATCCCGCAGGTCGCAGAGAAGCTGCCCAGCAACGTCGACATCTCGAGCATCACCGTCAGCAACAAACCGCACGGAGGCGATGCAAGAAAGCTTAGCTCACTGCGAGGTGTGACGTTCAAGCAAGTCAACTTATCGTAGGTATCTCTCTCCCCGTTATGCTCTCATTTATAGCTAATAGCGCCTCAGACACGGTGCACAACTCTACCTCGATTTCAAGGAGCAGTCCGCAACGTCCAACGGCCACTCTGCAACCCCAGCAGGTGGAGTCCGACTCAATGGCCGCGCCGTGTCACCCTCCGAAGCAATCCCGTCCGTACCTCTTGGCTCGTCCACGCAGCATATCAAGAATCCATGGGAAGTAGTGAAGCAATCGCCTCTCGATGACAGGTTAGACAAGCTCGATGGCAAGATCCCGCGGAAGCTGGACCAGAAGATGTGCAGGCATGGACCGAAGGGCATGTGCGACTACTGCATGCCGCTAGAGCCCTACTCAGCTGATTACCTCGCGGAGAAGAAGATCAAGCATCTGTCGTTCCACTCTCACCTGAGAAAACTCAATGCAGGGAAGAACAAGCCGGAGTCCGGGAGCTCGTACATGCCGCCACTGAGCGAGCCCTACTACCGCGTGAGGCCAGATTGTCCATCCGGTCACAAGCCGTTCCCGGAGGGTATTTGCACCAAGTGCCAGCCCAGTGCCATATCGCTGCAACAACAAGAATACCGCATGGTGGATCACGTCGAGTTCGCCTCCATTGGCGTGGTGGATGACCTGATCAACTTCTGGAGGCAGACTGGGAGCCAGCGGCTAGGTTTTCTCTACGGACGTTACGAGGAGTACGAGGAGGTGCCGTTGGGAACAAAAGCTGTGGTTGAAGCCATCTATGAACCCCCGCAGGTTGGCGAGGCCGACGGAATTTCGTTAGGAGAGTGGGAGAACGAGCAAGAGATTGATGAGCTGGCACGGCAGTGCGGACTCCAGAAGGTGGGCGTCATTTTCACCGACCTACTGGATGCAGGAGCTGGTGACGGTACCGTCATATGCAAGCGACATGGAGACTCTTACTTCCTCTCCTCGCTCGAGATTGTGTTCGCGGCCCGGTACCAGGCAAAGTACCCGCGGCCGTGCAAGTGGAGTGAGACTGGTAGATTTGGTTCGAACTTTGTCACTTGCGTCATCAGCGGCGACGAGCAGGGCGCGATCGGTATCTCGTCATACCAGGCATCGAACACTGCGGTGGAAATGGTCCGAGCAGACATCATCGAGCCGTCAGCCGAACCGTCAGTCATGCTCGTCCAGAGCGAAGACGACAACGAAGCATTAGGCCGAGCACGATATATCCCGGAGGTCTTCTACCGACACATTAACGAATATGGAGCTAACGTACAGGAAAATGCCAAACCCGCTTTCCCGGTGGAGTACCTGCTGGTGACGTTGACGCACGGCTTCCCCAACAATCCGAACCCGCTTTTCACAGGACCAAAGTTCCCTATCGAGAATCGTGAAGCGATGGGAGAGGCGCAAGAGATCACGGCGTTGTCAAAGTCACTCAACGCTAGGGCCAACGGGCTGGCGCTCAACACAACGAGCGGACTCAACGCCATCTCGAACTTCCATCTCCTGTCTTTCATCCATGGCCTGGGTATTCTTGCCAAGGTATGTCAGCCTTGATTACGCGGTGATGTAATGCTAATGTGCACGTTAGAACGAAGAATCTCTCCTCTGCAAAGTCGCCGCCGAGCACGACCTCTCAGAAGGATATCAGTTGCAGCAGACTCCTGGTTGGGCCACATTACTGACCATCCTCAAAGAATCTGGTGAGCGACCCCCTAAGCGTTCCTATTCATCTGATAAGCCGAGCTCGGCGATGGGGGTTGCGAACCGAGCGCGTTCTCTTCGCCGCCAGCCATCGCATGGCTCGGCTTCAGCTTCCGATTCAGAGTCATTGGCTAAGAGGGTTAAGGGGGTTAGCTTGAAAGGCCATCATGGTTCCTGAGCAATGCCTCCGTTCTGCAGGTCCGTCATACTCATCGGCTTTCCGAGGGGTAGGCCTACGAGGGGTATTAGGGCGTGGGTGCATACACCGACTATGGGTGAGGTGGTCGCTCGGTTTGGCGCAGTCGTGGGGGTTTGGACGTTATAGATATGGCAACTCATCGCTATATGCATGGCACAATAGCATAGCGCTCACGGTGTAGGCGCATCAAATCTGTACTCTTTGAGATTAATTCTTGCTCCCATGTGGCATATATGTCAAGCAGCACAGACTAGCCAGATGCCAGAAGGCTTGATCGGCCTTCGTTACCCTCCATGATGCCCCACAAAGGGGGTTTCGCATAGTCGGCGCAAGCCCTCCAGGTGCAAGCCTACCTAGGATTTTGGCGCCTACGTCAAACTCCCTTACTGTCCAGAAAGGCTGTCTAGGTGCCAGCCTACCTCAGGCTAGATTTTGACGCCCACGTAAATTCTCACTGCTAATTGCCGGACCATAAAGGATTCTAGGGCCTCAAGGTAAGTCTCACTGATAATTGTCCTCCTACTCACATGCTTCTATACAGAATAATCATGTTACCATGTCTGGTGAGACTCTAGTTTGTCCCGATGATGCTGTGCAATAGTTGCTCGATAACTTATCATGTTCTTCTAGTATAGCGGCCTCTACTATCTAGCCTTCCACTAATTGAAATATTGCTATCTAGCATATGTTCTATCCTTAAGCTAATATTATAGCTAGGGTGGCTTCGTGCCCATCTCGAAACCTTACCAGACGAGGATATATGGAGTATACCCGTGTTGTTTCCACAATAGTCTCTACTGAATGTAGGCTGGAGGGGAGGCTATGCCCACGACTTCCAAAGCTGAGTAGTCATTATAAATGCCTTCTATTAAGAAATTTACGTTGGCACGCTTGAACGCATGAGGATATCAGCGTGAATCCTAATATTTATGGCTATCCCAATAGGTTCTTTACAACAGCCCGCGTTAGACCTTATAGCCTTCCTAGCCTAGTATTGTATTCGTGCACTGGAGTTTGGATGCCTGTAGGGGTTGGACGGGTTGCTGTAAAGTCCTATGTGTTGAAACCCAGGTAGGCACTCACTAGGGCTCTGCGAAGAAGCTACTGCATGTTGTTAGCTTTGGTAAGAATCTAAGGTAGTCCCAAGATTGCCGCGTCACAACTACTTCGCAAGTCTCATCAATCAAGGATAATATACTTTCGAATAATGGCTACACAGGAGTATGCAGTACCACGGGTTCTCACCAACGACACCCAAAGAACAACGACTCAACAACTGAAGCTCTTGCGAGCAAAACACTACTCTCTCTACACAGCCATCTCCTCAGCTGGCAACATGCGCATTCAAAGTTTCTAATACCATACGCACACTACTACGGGATGTGTTACTTTAGCTATATATATACTTAAAGCCTGAGTTTCATAGATAATATGGCGATGGAAGGGAGTTACCTAGGGATGCTGTAGCAATGCGTTGAGTGGTAACTCGCTGCGACGCTCGAAATATATTAGCTCCTTCCTAGCTAGAAGTTGCTATGACGTGATTGGTGATTTTGTGGTGAACGCTCGGACCAGCGAACGTGAGGTCGCGTTTCTCGCGTCGCGCGTTGCACTTTAGCAACTCTACTTTCAACATCTCATCTTTCCGCCATACACACAACATGGCCGATTTCTTTAATCTGAAGGCGCGCCAAGCTGCTGCCGCACAAGCAAGCTCTTCAAAAGCACCCACGACAAAGCAGCAGCCGGATCGCCTGCAGCCATGGGTCGAGAAATAGTACGTGAATGGCATTCGTACCTATATGGCAGAATGTCTGCTCCTGGCTTGACAATAACTAACATGGTAGAAAAGCCGCCCCAAGACCCTATCCGAAGTTGCTGCGCAAGACAACACAATCCAGATCCTCTCCCGAACCCTCCAGTCCTCGAATCTCCCCCACATGCTCTTCTACGGGCCTCCCGGTACCGGCAAAACGTCCACTATCCTCGCGCTTGCGAAACAGCTATACGGCCCCGAGCTCATGAAGTCGCGCGTACTAGAACTCAACGCCTCTGACGAACGAGGAATCTCCATCGTGCGCGCAAAGGTGAAGGACTTTGCCAGACAACAACTAAGCTCGGCACCAAACCACAACGTTATGGTGCACGTCCACGGCGAAGGTGGTAAAGAGGGCGAGAAGATGGTCCGGTACAGAGACAAGTATCCCTGTCCACCATTTAAGATTGTGATCCTGGACGAAGCGGATAGCATGACACAAGATGCACAGTCAGCGCTGCGTCGGACTATGGAGACATACTCGAAGATGACGCGTTTCTGCCTAGTGTGCAATTACGTGACGAGGATCATCGATCCACTGGCGTCAAGGTGCAGCAAGTTCAGATTCAAGAGCCTCGAGATGGGGAGTGCGGTGAAGCGGGTCAGCGATATTGCGAGGTTAGAGGGAGTGAATATGGAGAAAGGGGCTGAAGAGGAGCTTGTGAGGGTCAGTGAGGGCGATCTGAGAAAAGCAATTACGTTCCTGCAGTCTGCGGCGCGTTTGGTTGGAGCTGTGAGCAAGGGCGATTCAGGCAAGAGGAAAAGAAGAGTTGTGGAGGACGATGATGACGAAGATGACGAGGCGATGGATGTCGACTCGGAGCCTACAGATTCCAGTCTGGTCACTGTGCGGTCGGTCCAAGAGATTGCGGGCGTGATACCAGATCGCACATTGGACGGGCTGTCGAAAGCGATATTCCCGCAGAACACGAAGAATGTTCAATACGCGAAGCTTGCCAAGGTGGTCGAGGACATGATTGCGGAAGGTTGGAGCGCGGCGCAGACAGTCGGGCAGCTGTACGAGAGTGTCATGTTTGACGAGAGGATTACGGATTTGCAGAAGACGAAGATTGTGGCACAATTTAGCGAGACGGACAAGAGGTTGGTGGATGGCGGTGACGAGCATCTTGCGGTGCTTGACCTAGGGTTGAAGATTAGTGGGGTCTTGTGTCAGGGTTGAGGACTGACGTTGGGGTGCGCTGCAATAATCTCCATTCATCATACCCGCCTGCTGAACGATATTAGTGGCGCTAGAGGACGGGTTCCTACAGTCCATGCCTAAATAGTATGCAGACGACTAATGCAAGCCTCGCGTTCACGCCATCGCTGGTGTTGCCGCAAACAGAAAGAAGGCCTACGGGGTCATCCACACCTTCACAAACCTCACATGCTCCATGTACGACGAATCCTGGAGCTCTCTGCCTCGGCCAGGAGACCGCAATCGCCATGATCAAGCGAACGCACATCGTATAGTGACCGCTAAGCACACCGTCGAGCAGGGATGCAAGTCGTGAATCTGCAACCTACCTACCCAAACGAGTATGCGGGGGTCATTGCCGAGGCGCGTTCGGTGTGTTTGTGCGAGGTACGTACGAGCGGCCATGTGAAGCGACCGCAGAGCTGGCATCCATATACGGGGCTATATAGAGGTGAAGGTGGCCGCGGCAAAATTCTGTGGATTCCCTATTTTGACTCACTTTACTCAGTCCCTCGGCATTTTTCATAGCATGAGAGGTACAGCACTAGCAAGCCTGTACTCCCCGCTCTACGTCACTCCTACATCCAGCAAGGAAAATATACGCGCTCCTGAACTCAGTCAAACATTGGAGGAGCAGTATAACGAAAGGCCTTGGACGACCAGGATGGCAGCACCAGAAAATAAGACTGTCCGCGATCTGAACGGCAAATGGGTCATTGTACGTCCCTGCTTGTTTGTATATTCTTATGACATCTGCAAGCTTCTCTACGGCCTCGTCTACTAGCCTCACAATCCCGAGCCTTAATGCAGTGCTCACGATACCCGTCTTTCCCCATTCTTTCCTCCCCATCCGACGGCCTTCTCATGCACCCATCCCCTCACTCACTCCCTCCAAACTAACCCATCCAAGAACAAAACCCTCTCCGACAACCCAGACCCCGTCCTCGCCCTGCAAGGCATCGGCTGGCTAACCCGCAAAGCCGCGGGCCTGGCGACCGTCACCCAAACCGTCTCCACCTACACCGACGATCGCGGCACGTCACACATCGACATCTCGCAATCCGCGTCCGGCCTCAAACCCTCCATCGAAGAGCGCGCCTTCGACTGGCAGGAGCGCGCTACCTCCAATTGGCTCTTCGGCGACGTTGTTGGTAAAAGCCGGTATACGACTTTCAAAGATTTGCTCGCGGAGCCGGAGCGCGAGAGCGAGAGGGCGATTGGGAATGGGTGGATAGGTAAAGGGAAGGATGGGGATAAGGGCCGGGTGCAAGAGGATGCGGAGTGGTTGGCGCAAGGGTGGTTGCCGGAGTCGAGTGATGGAGAGGTCGTCGAGAGTTATGTGGAGAATGCGAAGGTCGGGTGGACGGGCTGGCAGGTTTGGGGGTTTGCGGAGGTGGAGACCCAGGGCGAGAAGAAGAGATGGCATACTAGGAGGTTTGTCGTTAGGAAGGGGGAGGAGAGTGTTCGGGTTGTGCTGAGGTATGATTGGGCGGGTGAGGCGTAGGTTGGTGGTGTAGAGACCAAGGTAGGAGGCATGGTGGAGTTCTATGTTGGCTTTGGAGTCGAATGGAGTTACAAACACTTATCTTCTTGTTATGGTGCGAGGCTTCCCTGCTGACCTAGGCTGATACGAAGGCTATATTATCTACAGACTTGTTTCTCCGTCGCGATTGCTGGGATGCCATAACCCAGCATCTGTCACTGTGAATTGCTGAAGCGCCGAGCATGCTTTGCCATCGTTGAATCGCGATTCATTATGTTGAGCGCGATCGAGAAAGTCAAGCTAAAGCTTTCAGCGTCGCTCAGGTAATATACAGGCTATACTATCTATACCATGCCTTCTCAAGAAAGACTCATGGAGAACGGAAATCACCTTTGTGTCTTCAAACCAAGACCTCAGCTCCCTGGAAAGCCGTACCTCAGTATTTTTCTGCCGCCGTATCAAGGGTAAACAAATGATCCGTCGAATGATCTTCCGAATATGCGCCCCAGACCCCCTGGTTCTGACGCTCAAATATACAACACGCATTCATAAGCCATGCCGGTGTGTCGGATTTGATCGGAACAAGTGGAATGGCTGTTCAACTTGTGAAGATGTTGTTCCTGGCTCGGGTTTCGGCTTGGTGGTACCTAGAGAGAGTGTGTAGTGTTTTGCTCGTAAGAGCTTCAGTGTTGAGTCGTTGTTCTTTTTTTTTTTTTTTGGAGATCCGTGGTTCTGCATTGTAGTACCTAAGCAGGGTGTGATCCGAAAACTTCTTTGCACGCGTCCTTCATTGCCTGCGAGACTCCGATTGCGCGGTACTCTCGCACTGGGCAGTAGCTGCAATAAGGTCTAGTGCACAGGTTTGGCCCAAACCGTGTTTCCTCTATTTGGCACCAATAATACTCATTCACCTGATGCTCACCCTCACTCTCTTCTTCGCTATCATTGGACTCCTCCGAATCTGCCTCTTGTCTCCTCTCGTTGTTGCGCTTGTCTTGCTCAAGGAAGATTGCTGATATGTCGTCCGGATAGGCTTCTTGTTTGATGACAGGTAGTTGTTCCACTTCTGCTTGATAATCAACATCATCGCGGACGAAATTGTCATCCTCAAGCATGAACTCCTGTGATCTACGGGACCCCGCAGATTTTCCCGTCCTCCTTGCTTTGATCGCCTCAGAGGACATGAAAGATTCCCACTCTGGTGCTCCTAGCGCCCTGAAATCCCCAGGAACATGTCTGTCATAACTGGTAAACTCGCGTCTAGACCCATATCGGCGTACGAAGGCAATTCTCTCCGAGACCGTCAGAAGATTCGTGACATCTTCGCAGCCCTTTTGAATTTGTTGCAAGGTCCATTTGCACGGTTGAGGCCCGAGAGGTACGAGAGGTGATACGACGTACATCTCCCACATCACCTTTCCCATGACTCGCAAAGCCGCTAAAGCGTTGAACTTGATCTGCGCGGGGGATCTAGAGTTTATGCACGCAGGAAAGTACCATGCGGGAGCCCCACATTCTTCGATCGCGTGCATAGATTCAAATGGTGACTTGTGGTAGTCGTCGAACATCGAAAAACGCAAAAATCGATCAAAGAACCGGGAAAAATACTTTGAGGCATCCTCGGCTACTGTTGGAGGTATGAGAGGAAATCTAGCCCCTCTCAAGAAGTCTGCGACGCTAGGTACGACAAGCACATAGTTGCCCCGGCTCTTATCAAAATACGTCAGGATGCAGTGAGCGAACTTGGCATCCCGTTGTGCCTCTGCACGCATAATCCTCTTGCATTCTTCGCCGGTCATAGACGTGATAATCGTCTCGATATCTTGAGTTTCGCGTTCCCGTCTGGCATATAGAGCCTTGTTAATAGCATCCTCGCGTGCAGGATCAGCTGCTCGACGCTGGCGTTTGGCCTCAGTTTGGGTCGTTGGCTGGTCCGCTGGCCTCTTGCCTTTTGCCGGCATTGGGAAGACCACGTTGATCTCAAGAACGTTCGAGGTGTCGGTGGGACCGCAAGGTTAAGTAGAAGCAAACAACTTGGGCGGTTGTCGAGGCCGTGAAGGCGCGCTAAGCCTAAGTGGGTTCACTGTGCAACATAGACACGAAACACTTGCGCTGGAGACTGCATGTCAATATGCAGCCAGTACCCCAGGTTGACTGCCCCAGATCATGTTGTTTAAGCCATTGCAGTCTAAAAAGGTGGGTAAAATGTGGTTCACGCTCACCAGAGTCCCCTTGGCTGCGATTATGTCACAACTATTACTGAACTGACCAGTGGGAATAGGGAACCTGAGTACACATGGATACGACGGAGCAGTGGATATGAGTCGCGCAAAGGTTGATGCAGTCTGTTTCATTCCCAATAAACATTCGTCGACAGGCGTATCAGTATTACTAAATCTGCAGCACGCTGTGACTGCCGACGTTGAAGGGAAAGAGAGAGTCCGAGCAGATTCATGGGTCACCTGCATCTTAGGGAACCGAATTTGTGAGGGTAGAGTTGAGGGATACGAGTCCAAGGCCTTTGAGACGTCACCAAAATAGTCGGCTTCACTGCCACGAAGTTCGGTTGGGAAGAGATTACAATAGGCATGGTCAGTGAACGAACATCCAACCATCGTGGCGAGGTCAATGGTCCGCCGAGACTTTACTCTTCGAACTATTGGTCGAGTGGAAGCACAAGCTACATGGATCATCTGCCGTCACTTTCGGTAATCTTCACAGAATCGGCAGAGACGTTGATCCATATAGCTGGGACCTTTATATTATTATCCCAGGGTTGCGCATTTGGACCTCGTTGCGCAGAACCCCCAGATATGCCACGAATGCTGGGAAGGCGCTGATGATTGATTGCAGACTAATTTGCATGCTTGGGCACGGAACTGGGAATGATAGATTCACAGATGCCAGGTTTGGCCATCTTGACGATATCGAAAGCCACGGCATATGTGCAGTAGTCTTCCATATGGGTCTCCATGTGCATATATTGAGTCGCTCGAGCATCGCAGCATCTGTGTTCGATTCGATTCAACGAGTCTCAATAGCCTCAGCCGTGATGATGAAGTGGCTTTCTGTTGCCCTCGCGCTCGCCGCGCCTTCGCACGCGTACATTCGTTTCGGATGCGCAACTCTGTCAGTCCAGCGTCTGGATCCCGTCGTCGAGGTAGTCTAGCTTCGCGTTGTATCATGATCAACCGCATTACTGACAACTCCTAGCCCGGTAACATACCCTCGGCGCATCTACACCAGATCGTCGGTGGAAATGCCTTCAACGCCACCATGAGCGGCGACATTGGCAACAAGGCCACGTGCACAACGTGCAGTTTCTCCGAGGATCTATCCAACTACTGGACTGCCGTCATGTACTTCAAGCATCGAAATGGATCTTACAAGCGAGTGCCGCAGTACCCAAATGCCTTGCTTGGCACCCTGACAGGCGGCATGACGATCTACTACCTCCAGGACGACTTCAGCTCGAACGGTAACACGAAGATTACGGCCTTCAAGCCGGTAAGTCGTCGTTCAAACCCCTCAATTCTCAGACCCGTACCACTTTAGGGGATAGTGGGAAAGAGACTGAGTGCTGCGGAGTTGTAAAGGCACCAGAGATACTCATTCCGTACAGGGTTTCCGGATGACCGTCGGCAGTCCAACAACGACCTCGGGAAGCAACCCTGGCCTTCGATATACCTGTCTGCAGGACATTATGACGCGCGGAAGCGAGACCAACGATTTCCCTAAGACGGCGTGTCCTGCCGGCATAATGGCGATTCATCACTTCCCTGCGTGTTGGTTTGTCTGCCCTCTTGACTGATATTGGCTCGATACTGAAGTAGTCAGGGACGGAAAAAATCTGGACTCTCCCAATCATCAAGACCACATGTACAACACGGTGAAGGGTATGTTCCAAAACGCGGGTGCTTGCCCGTCTACGCACCCAGTTCGCATGCCGCAACTGGCGTACGAGACGATGTGGAATACGTCACAATTCAACGACAAGTCCATGTGGCCCACCGATGGATCTCAGCCATTCGTCTGGAGTTTCGATGACAGCAGTAAGCCAAGCGTAACTAAAATAAACAGACAGTCAGCTAACGTCTCTGCGCAGAGGGTTATGGCACTCACGGTAAGGAACTGTTTACTCTAAGGTGCTTCCTCGCAAGCATACGTCTTCTTCTTCCTCTTCAAGTGAATTTACTGACTTTTCACCGCGATTTTCAGGTGACTACATGTTCGGTATGTTCCCGGGAAGCCCCTGATCGATACACCCTAACGCTAGACAGGTTGGAAGGGAGATGCGCTCCAGCGTGCCATGGACTCGACTAGCTTGACCAGCAATAATCTGAAGACTCAGTCCGTTGCCGAAGCGAACAAGTGCGCCATCAAGAACACCGTTTCAGAGCCCATCGATGGATGTAAGTTCTGTGTGATTAGGGGGGGGGGGCTTTATCGGGAGCTAACGATCTGTCCACAGGGCTTGAGAAGCTTCCGGGAGGCATGTAGAGCATAACCGAGCTTTTTCGCGAAGTCTTGCTATTCTTAGGATGTTTGTGAGGGAGATAACTCCAAGGTTGTAGAGTTCTGTCGTTTCCACATGCTGCAATGTAGCTTCCTGGTCGAAGTGTTGGGCAACACTCTTATGAAAATCAAGGTGATAACTACGAATATGTTATTATTCGAACGCGACAAACCTGCGCGATTCCGAGACGTATACCAACTGATGTAGCAATAATCTACAGACCAACCACGCACAATCTCTGGTCAGTCCATAAGAGCTTGGTGGAATCATCTGAAACCCGCAGTCTGTTTTTCACACCAATCTGCAAAAGCCTTCGCTAGACCCGTGCCCCCATCCTCCGACGATGCCAGAGCGGTAATCAGATCGGGTCTTGGACTTGGATGAACGCGTCCCCAGGGGATAATATACGTCCCACCGTCCTTAATACTCAGATCTGGTGACAAACCCGCCCAAAGTTCTGTGTAAGCACCATAGACAGCTCCGTACAAGAGGGGAGAGACTAGGATAGGTACAATCATGGGCATGTGGCGTGTGAGCGCAGTCTTGAGATTCCCAGGATTCGCCGTGACGCTGAGGACACCATGCTGGCCGACACGAGACGCAAGATCGCTTGCAAGGAACCAATTCCCAGTCTTGGAGCTCGTGTAATTTGCTTGCTGGTCCTTGGACGGTTGGCCAATATCCGTGACATTCATTCCGTCCTTGGGAGCGCTGAGGTCGACCACGATAGATGAGGTCCAGACCACGCGGACGGCTGCAGATCTGGAACCTTCTGCCGTTTTGACAAGTGTAGGGAGGAGTAGCTGGGTTAGAAGATATGGGCCCAAGCAATTCGTTGCCATTTGAAGCTCATGGCCCTGCGTAGAAACAGACCCTGCCGGGGGGTTCGAAACGCCCGCGTTGTTGAACAACACATCCAGTCTTGACTCGGAGGCCAGGAAGGTATCAACGGCTGGTCGGATAGTGGATAAATCATCCAGTGCTAGGTGAAGGAAGTGAATGGTGCCCGTAGACGACCCGCTCCCCTCCTCTATCTGTTCCATCGCGTGACGTGCATTCTCCTCGGAACGCCCGGCCAAGTACACCCTGCCCCCGGCAAGATAAAGTATTCTACAAAGCTCAAACCCCACACCAGATGTTCCGCCTGTAACGATGCTGGGCCACGAGAGGATGTAGTTAGAAGAACGTCTTACATGAGCCAGACAGCGACGTGCTTACAAGACCTTCCCTTTCTGGCTGGGAAGATTGGCCTCAGTCAGCGATGGCGACGGCGGGAAGAATTGCGAGAAAGTAACGCCCATAGCCAAGGTCTGAGTATAACGGTCCGATCTTGGGCTTGGTGAGCGGCACAGGTTGGAAAGTTCTTGCATTCACGCTAAGCCCTTTGTGAAAGGTCAAGGTATCTGACTAATATTTCTCTAATCGCTCCGTGCATCCATGCGGCGGACTTGCTATACTGGTACCTAGGTAGTAATGTACCGCTTGTCGGCTTGCGATAGGTTTGTGTGCCAGATAAGCAGGACAGGACGAGTAGGGCAGGACCATCTATGATGTCCAACCGCAACGCCGCCAAACGCGCCCTCGATGGCCCGGCCGGCGAAGCCAACAAGCGACAGAAACAGGAAGCCGTTTGCGCGACCGAAGAGCCGCACCCACATGAATGCGCGGTGTCGCCTCCACCAGGCAAAAAGAACTATCGACACTACGCCATCTTGGGTGGGCCAAATCCTGGTGTGCACTACACCGTCTGGGGCGTCGCCCACAAGTGGATAGAGCGATTCAGAGTCAAGCAGCAGGCCTTCGACGATGCAGTGTCGGCGGCGGAATGGTACCAGAAGGAGAAGCCGGGGTTTGCGGATCTGGCACCTGACCGCTCCCAGCCTAGGCCCCAGCAGCCTGTCGCACCGGCCCTCGACCTCGACGCTGACTTTATACCGCTCCAAACCGAAAAGGCCTCGTTGCAGCGTTCAGCTCCACCACCCTCAGGACCTCCGCTGTCACCCGAGCAGACTAATCTCGTCCATCTCATCGTCGACCAGGGGAAGAACGTTTTCTACACGGGCTCAGCCGGCGTCGGAGAATCAAGGGTTCTAGAGGCTTTCAGACAACATCTCGTCTCCAAAGGAAGGCAGGTGTACGTGACTGCCCCTACTGGCCGCGCTGCCTTGGACATCAACGGCTCCACGACATGGTCCTATGCTGGTTGGAAACCGGACGACATGGGGAAGTCGCTGAAGTTTCTCAAACAAAATGCGTATGAGAAGACGACCCGAAAACGTCTTCGGAATACGGACGTGTTGGTTATCGACGAGATCAGCATGGTCGAAAATTTGTTCCTGGAGAGAGGCTCAACATAATCATGCAACATGTGAGACAGAATCGCAAGGCCTTTTCACGGGTGACTTCTGCCAGCTCCCTCCAGTCAAACCATTCCAATTCTGCCTCGATTGCGGCAAGCCCGACGGTAAACCTCTCGTCGAGATGGCCAGAAAATCGACCTATAAGTGTGACAAGTGCGGCAAGATATACGACGACAAAGACAAGTGGGCATTTCAGAGCAATGCATGGAAGGTGAGCCTCGACATACACCATAGTCACAATTTTAGGGTCTCGTGCATATGCTAACATCATGCAGGAAGTAGACTTCGAGTATGTCAACCTAGAGACCGTCTTCCGACAACGTGATCGAGCGTTCATCGACGTGTTACAGAAAGTGCGCCTGGGAATACCATTGCATTCGGATGACAGGAAGCTCCTGTGTCAGGCAAGATCGCCCATGGAAAAAGCCGTCATCATCTTTTCGCGCAAGGAAGACGTGAAAAGGGTGAACGACACCGAGTTCCAAAAATTGCATGTCGAATTGCGGCCGTACCACTGCGTTGATAACTTTCAACAGCAAGAACACCATGACAGGCCTCGGACTGAGGACGCTCTTGCCAAATTGGTATGCCAGCCCGTTTATTGTTGTGATACGCAATAACAAAAGTCTAGAAACAACATCGTTATGAACCGTACCTCGAGCTAAAAGTAGGCATGCCCGTGGTACTGTTAGCGAATGTAAGCGTATCCCAAGGCTTGGTCAACGGTGCCCAGGGCACTGTTATCGGCTTCCATGACTTCTGGTCCGCCGAAGAGAAAGGGAAATCTAAGGAGCAGCTCAAATCGGGTAAGTTGTCCTTTAATCCGTTTCTTTGACCACCGCATACGTCGTCGAGACATAGAAACGATGCTTGAGGGAGACTAGAAAGAGTATCGGGCGGAGCGCATCTTTAAATTTATGGAAGCTGCGCCCCGTAAACAATGGCCCATTGTAAGGTTTAGCCGTAAAGGACAACTTAAAGTCGTCCCCATAACGGCTAACTGTTCCCTGAACGAGCTGGGGGATGAGCCGGTTTCCGATCCACGATACAGTCTTTTGAGTCGAACGCAAGTCCCACTCATGGCGGCGTGGGCAATGGTAAGGCGCCCGGGCCCGAGCTGGCTGTTTCTGCCAAGAGACAGTCGGACTGATCATTTATTGAGTCAAGACACACGCTAACTTCTTACCTTCGGGCTTCGCAGTCAATCTACAAAGCCCAGGGCATGACGCTCGAGAAAGTAGAAGTCGACTTGAGCCGCAACTTTGAGGAAGGAATGGCATACGTTGCATTGAGTCGAGCGACAAGTCTGGAAGGACTAAGGGTCCTGTCGCTCTCCAAAGATAACCAGTTGGGGTGTAATCCGCAGGTTAGAGAGTTTCTCTAGAACAAGTTTCCGAACATCGCAAGTAGGACCTATAGCCCGGCCTTAGGTAGGCTATAACAATTCTATTAGTCTATAGGTAAGCTGATTAGGGTCTAATCGGTTTATTCTATCTATAAGGCGTGCCCTATATACTATAAAGACTAGAAGGCTAATTAATTTAGGGTTAGAAATAAGAAACTAATTAGGGTTAAGACCTTAGATAATAGTAATATAAACCCATAGTCTAGTATAAGTAGCTATAGTATATTTAATACTAACATGGAGCACTATTACCTAGGATACCCTATTACCTAGAACACTTTTGCTTAGCAACCACAACTTATAGATTTTAAACCTTATTAGTACTATTAGAACTATCTAAAAGAATAAACTAAGTACTCGCCTTAGATTTAGAAGATAGCTCTTTAGCCTCCTAGCACGTTCGCGTATTATACCTAGTTCCTCTATACTTTCTATAATAATATTAAGTTAACTATATACTATTTAGAGCCCTTCTACCCTATATCTTCTTTAATAGCT